>JAMQGT020008830.1:0-15587 GCA_024447675.2 Pterophyllum scalare | reverse complement strand
TAACCATAGCTTTGCTCCCCAATTTTAAGGTTAGGCTTCAAACCTTCCTTTTTGATAAAGCTTATAGTTATGGTTGGACCCTGAACCAGGGTCACCTGATCCAGGTATGCTGCAGTGCTCTCAGGCTGCTGGGGGCATTATCCTTTTCACTCACCTGTTCCCACTTTCTGTGTGTTTATACACCACTGTTGTATTTAATCATTAGCAATAATTAGGCTTTTGCTCTCTCTCCTGTAGCATGTGTTTTGTCCCATCTCCCTTGTTTTACCCCCATCCGGTCGCAGCAGATGACTGCCCCTCCCTGAGCCTGCTTCTGCTGGAGGTTTCTTCCTGTTAAAAAAGGAGTTTTTCCTTCCCATTGTCACCAAGTGCTTGTTAATAGGGGGTCGTCTATATGTTGGTGTTTTTTTTTTCTAATATTATACGGTCTTTACCTTACTATATAAATTGCTTTGACGTGACTGTTGTGAATTAATAAAATTAATAAAGTTGAATTTAAATTAGAAGGAGCAAATTTGGCTGAATTTAAGTCTGAAGTGAGAACATTTGTAGTCTGGAAAGCGATTGGCTCAGTGTCGCTGCTGTTAATTCACTCTGGAGGTGTCTGAACTGTATTTTACTGTTACTCTGGTTTTTGTGAATTGTGGACATTGAAGAGCTGATTCCTTTGGAGTGTTAACTGGATGTAAATACTTTTGTTGAGCTATGACTCTGAATAACATCCGGGCATTCGTCAGTGACTACTGCGACCTCTGATGGCTGAAAGCAGAGCTCTCCTTCTCGTACCTGTGAAAGGGTCCTCCCTCTTGTAGCTTATGAGTGCAAGCACTTTTCTGATTTTATATAAACTGGACTGAACTTCAGTGTACAATTATTTATTTTTGAAACTTGGGATTTTATAAGAAAGCCTGAATTGAACTGTTTTTTAACTCTTTGCAGTTTCCCAGCAGCCAGGGAGCATGCAGGGCTTTGGGGTGAACGGAATGACCGACCCAGGGGTTACCATGACACACCCAGCATACCCGCCACAGCCTGGCTCTGCCCACATGATGATGGGCTCCTATCCACCACCGCCGTCCTACTGCAACCATCCACCTCCACCCTACGAACAAATATTTAAAAACAGTGACAAGAAATAATGTCTGCAAGGAACCAAGGACTTGGCGAGGAAAGGAAATAAGGGAACGTGGCACTGAGGCTGACTTATCAGGAAGTTTAGACAAAGAGGAACACGTGACAGTGGATGCTGTAAAAACTGGAAAACACACACTCTCCCGCCCCGTGGAAAAGACTAAAAGAGACACACTAACCAGTCACTCGTTCACCATTTACACACACGCACGCACACATGCGCACAGCTTCATCTGTGAGGCCTCCTTTCAAAGTTTTGTGGGTCTGTGTGTGTATGAGCCAGCTTACAAATGCTGGACAGATGATTTTTTTTTTTAAAGCTCTAAAACTGACAAACATTTACGGCAAACTCCATAATTATAAAAACACCCGGCTGTCAGAAGGCTCCCGTTCTAACCAGCATTTTACTGCAACAGCTGATGATGATGGCGATCCATGTTAGATCACAGGTGTGTAGCCCAGTGTTCACCTGAACACGCTCATGTTCTTGCTCTTCTAGCTTCACATGTTGATTTTTGGTGTGACGGGAAACAGCGTGTCATGTTTGCAAAGGAGTTCCACTGATTTGATGTCCCCGTCATCTGTTGCTAGCACAGCGAGTGGAGCCGTGAAGTTGGCGCTTCAGGTGCACGTGTGCGCCCGAGAGGCTGCATACGTGTAAGGACAGGAACACCTGCGGTAGTTCTGGGAGCAGCGTTGGTGTAATTACTCAAAAAAGTAATTTCTTTTATTTAAAAAAAAGTCATGCATCATATTACCTATTTGTTAAGTGAAGAAAGTAATTTGTTACTCTGCTTGTGTAATTGTCACATAATTAAGTTAACAATATATACCTTTACCTACAGTCCCACACTGACACAGACTCCTTATCAAATGAGAGCACACACACAATTTTTCTAGTAGTTTTTAACTAAAGGCGCCAGCTAAACACCAGCCAAAAGAGAAGAGTGCTTCACCGTGAAATGTGAAGGGATTCTACCGCAGAAATAAACACAGGCAGAAACAGAAGCTATAAAGCTGCTCAGCAGTGTTCCAGTTTGTCACCTGTTAAAATCCAGCTGTGACCGCTTGGCTGGGGTCAGTATACATCATCATTCTGGGTCCAATGTTCTTTGCTGTTAGCATGATTTTTAGAACATTATTTTTTCTTTGTTAGTTATTAAAACACAGTTTTAAGTAAAAGATGGTATTGTGTGTGTGTGTGTGTGTGTGTGTGTGTGTGTCAGTAGGACAGCAGTCTCTGCATTATTGGCTCAGCATGCCTCCCATCGTCTCCCACAGCTGTTACCTGTTTTCCACCAACACTGCATTTGTCTAGAACCAGAACCAAGAACCAAGAACCCAGAACCAAGAACCCAGAACCAAGAACCAAGCATGCCCACAAAAACAGGCTTCACAGCACCACAGAGCCCAAAAGAGGAACTGCTGACAAGAGGACCTAAAGCATGAAAGTCATGGGTGAGTCATGCAGATGAATGGCAACAAAGAGACTTAGAGAATTAGCGATGTGAGAAAACAGAGCTTTGTGTAATGCTGTTCACAAACCACAGCAGCACATCAGAACCATGCAACAACCCGTGTGAAAGCACGTTGTTCGGCTGTCTTCTACTCCGACCGAATCCGTGGAATCGGCCTCTAACACTAAAATCATAAATAAACAGCTTGGAGTGGAAGGGCTGCCTGACTGATGGTGTGCTGCTGGAGCTGCAGCAGTGATCCTCTTCTGACTGTCTTCTTCTGTCACACCTGCTCAATCATTGTGTGCAGGGAAACTCTAGGACACCATCTCTTGGATTCAGCTCAGTTGTGGATATGAGTGGATCCGTGCACTTTGTAAATGTGAATCGGTAGCTTCAGACTGGCCTGACTCCATTCAACTTTCCCCTTTAAGCGTTTCTGACAATGTTTCTTTTTTCCTTAAGATTGCTGCAGCATGCTTCAGTCCTCAGTTTGGAAACTTTTGCTCAAACTGCTGAAATTGAAGCTACAGATTTATCAGGAGATATAAAACGACTTCAAACAGACCTAAATTATTATTTATTCATTTGAACTATTCATGCACTTTCTTATGTAACATTTTATTTTATATGTGTCCACTTGACTTGTCCTTACACATCCTAAAGTATGATGTGCCATAAGGTATGTGATCATAAAGATGATGTGAATCGTAGATGATTCTGTCTGTGGTTTTAATGGATTTACTGGCTCAGCGTGTTTGCATGAGAGTGAGGAGCAGATCTGAGTGTTAAACAGCCAAATGCTCTCAGTCCATCCCGCCTGTGGCAGAAATGAGTGAAAAAAGGTGGATAGAGCATGTTGTCACTGCACTACCAACAGGAGCCTCTCCAGTGAACACACTTACACACTCTGTGCCTGTGTTTAAACATTTTTCTTTAAAGGCTACTCCAGATATGTGTACTTTTATATTCCAGTGAGGTTCAGTGCCAAAACATAATAATCCTGATCCTACATTATACACAGTGCAGCACCATTTAAGCACCCTGTCCGGCTTCAAACTCACATTTGGAGTTTGCATGTTCTGGCTGTGCCTGTGTCTTCCTTCCAAACACATGAATGTTAGCCCTGCGAGAGACTGCGATAGTCCTCTCTGACACCTGACAACAGGCTCAAACACACCTGTGACCCTTAACTTTAGACACGCAGCTCAGAAAATGGATGAATGTTAAGACTTTGAGTTCAATTTTAGTTACACAGTGCTGTGAAAAAGTATCAAACAAATTTTAATATTAGACAAAAATAATCCAAGTAAATACAAATGGAATTTTTAAATGATCGTTTTGTTTATTAAAGGGGGGGAAATCTATCTAAACCTACCTGGCCCTGTGTGAAAAAAATGATTTCCTCCTCTGTTAAATCGCACACGCAGACCCGATTACTGCCTGACCCGTTTAATCAAGAAATCACTTCAGTAGAACACAAAGAAAGTGTGTAGGCACACAAAGAAAACCACAAAAGCAAACTCAGGATGTGCAGATGTTGTCTGTTTGCATCTAACTCAGATCCAGTATCACAGTCCTGCATTGCTGTCTCTGCTCTAAAACCTTTACGTGAAGAATGTTGAGATTAGGTATGTGCAACCTCACTACTTTATTGATCATTAACCTTCAGTTAATAACTAATAAAATCCCAGCATGGTGTTCTCCCACACACGTTCACAGAGATATTTAAAGACCTCGCCCTCCTGTCCCGTCGTCGTTCTCTTGTTGTCCCTGGAGCACGTTCATGTCTGCACATGTTAAAGTAGTTGTGGTTGTTATGTCCAGCATCTAGCTACAGCTAATTTTTTTAAAGGGCAACTAATTTCAAATGCAGTGTTTGAAACAACTCAACAACTATCAGCAAACATGCACAGTTTGGCACGATGTCACACGATCTGTCCACTGTCATAATTTCTGTATGTGGGGGAAAAGGTTGTCATATAATTTTCACTTTCTGGTTATTTTCATACTGAGAAACATCTTGTACGACAAACTGAGTGATTTGTCTTTTTAAAGGTTATATGTGACAGTAGGTGCATGCTGGGACGTTAGCAGTATTGCAGTGCAGTGTACATAAATGGACTCACCCATTCAACACCTACTTATTTACAGCAGCAGCACAAGGCAGCTGATCACAGTCTGCACACAAAGAAAATAAAACCTGTTCTCGTAGACCATCACTGTTCATTCTGCTGCCAGTGATATTCCAGTTACACTAAAGTCACTCATCCAAATCATTGAATTCAGGAGCGCCAATCTCTTCCATGGCCGCAGGTGAAGGTGTAAAGTCAGCACTAAGGCATGCAGACTGCTTCTGCAAACATCTGACACAGCCCCAACACAATTTGTGTCTCCTCCCAGGATCAGACTGGGGATTGTTTGCTTGATATTCAAATGTATAAACCACTACACCATAGAGCCACTGGCACAACAGATACAAGCATCAGGTATGGAAGTACTTTGTGTTTGAGGTGGATGATGTAATAATAACATTTTAAATAAATGGTCTTTATGTCAGTGATTAAAACAGTGTTTAATAAAGGAGTGTTTAAGTACAGGCAAAATTGTTTTGATAACAAATGGGGTATCATGAATTGTGTACCAACCGCTACATTTATAGCATCATGATATCCCTACTTAAAAATGATTAAATATGTTTAGCCGTTTATATTGAAGGCTAAAACCAAACTGAGAATTATGACACTGATTTGGGACTCTGCTGCTGTACCGGCTTAACTCAATCCCTGCTGCAACTGCCTGATGGTTTTACGTTTTATGTTAAGATCTGCAAGCAAGTTGTATGGTAAAACACACTTTTGTTTATTGCACCCCCCCCCCACACACACACACACACACAAAAGAAAAGGTGCAATGACACCAAGTTCGTTGTGCGTCTGCAGGGAGGGGGTCCAAAAGACTGAGCTCACATCCTTTTAGGCGACCTTGCCATCCGATTCGATTAATTGTTGCGGGCAAATGCTTCTGCAAACCAAAATGAAATGTCATAACTTTTGTGCGACTTGCTCTGAAGATCGTTATCACAAGTTTCACGCCAACGGGACAAAATATGCAACGTGTGAAAAATTTGTCTCGTGTTGCATAAAATCCAAAATGGTGGCTCGATCAATGCAGTCAACATCAAAGCTGCCACTTATCAGGACCTCTGACAGCATGAGCTGACACACAGATGTCAAAGTAAATCTGAACACACAGACGGTTTTAGGGGCTGCCACAGACTCACACAGGGGAGGAAACAAGTCGATGATGACATAAGAAAACCTACAGTCACCATGGGCGCCCGCAGCCTCGCTGCTTTGTGTTGAAGAGATATCAACTGAAGTTTTCATTTAATACCAATTTGTGCCATAGGATGGTACGGCGAATCCATCTGGCATGTGACTAAGAATCTATTCTTATTTACAAAAGCAGACTTTGCAAAAGGCAAAAGCTTCTCAAGGAAATCAGGACATCGAAAAAGAAAAATTATAAGTTTATGCACCATGTACCTCAGCACTCCGCTGTGTAACTTTACATCGTGTGCCACTTTGCGGCTGAGTTGCTGTAGCTCCTAAATGTTTCCACTTTGCAATAATCCCACTTACAGCCGATCATGTAAGGAGCAGCCTGTTCCTGCACCTGAATTCAAAGATTCAGAGGTGTGGCGCCGCTTTTTAAACACATGGGTGGCTGCAACGAGCAACTCATTACAGCACTGAACTGCAGAGCCCATGTTGTCATGTTTGCAGCCTGTGCCATGTTCCATTTTGAATATTGTTTCATGACATTTCTGGGAGGATTTTGCTCCAGCTACCACACTGAGAACCTGTGCAGTGTCTACATACACCTGTGTACAGTTAGAGGCCACTTCTGCTCTCAGTCTGAGTGCTGGGCTCCCACAGGTAACCAGTAACAGGTGTTAGCATGAGTCTGGGTTATTTTTGGTCTCAAGCAGTTGGACAGGGAACAGACTGGGTACAATGTTCTCAGGTTGGAAAGCCTCACCTTTACTCCTCCAAACATGCGTCCTGTCACTGAGGCCAATGGCTCGATCTTTGTCTCGTCCGACCAATAAACTTTTCTACAGAAGGCATTTGTCACGGCCGGGGCCGAAGCTCTAAACGGACCCAAAGGCAGACGTGGCAGATACAAATGGGCAGTTTATTAGGTACAGAAACTGGAAGCTTCTAACAAACGGGGCTTTAATGAGTCCGTCAGGGAGCCTAGTCCAAAACACCACGGGCTCAGAGGTGGAGCAGTTCATGAATGGCGGGGTCGTCCCAAACATAGGGAGAACCTGATTAGTCACTCAGCTTTAAACGTTATTTCCATGGCATATGACATATAAATGGTAATATTTTATCGAGTACAATATTATTCACAAATCCCCATGGTCATAAAGGAATGTCCAACTATAGTTCTTACCACAATAATGCCAATGACAGAAAGTCTCAGTGATTCATATTTATTATGACTGACAATGGAACACTGTCAGTCATGGACAGAGCCCAGACCTCAACAGTACTGAAGCAGTTTCAACAAATCACTAAAGCTATTTTCCATTTTCCTAGCAAAACAGAAAGAAATGAGGGATGGCTCAAGACTTTTACACCACACTACACATCTTAACGACTTCAACCAAAAAGTTAAATATGGATTCATCACTCCATAAGACCTGATTCAACTGATTTTCAGGGTTGTTCTAATGTAATTTGGCATGTTTTAGCCTTTCCTCCCTGTTTCAATCAGATTATAATCCAAAACAGTTGCATATTTCTAGAAAAATGAAACAAGGATAATAAAACACAGTTACCAAGTGGTACACAAGTTTTATTCAGCTTTATTTAAACAAAACCAAACCCTGTGTGATTTCTGCCACTGTGTAAGCACTGACTCAAAGCAGATTAAGAACATTTAAGACGTTTTACGTGTTGCTGTAATGCCACTGAAGCCCGGGAGTTTAATGAGGAAAAATAACCACACACACACTCATACATGAAGTCTGAGGGCAAATCAATCACAAAAACAGTAACACAGGGCGAGAACTTAGCATCTCTCTCATCATGTCTTCAGGACACACATCACAACCCCACACACTGGAACCAGTGAGCGTGGAAACACACCGACAGATTAACACACACATTTTTTACAAGTCACATTATCCTCATGCAATGACATTCATCACTAGATCTCTGCAAAGAAAGAATTAGGCATTTATGTGCATTCATGTGCTGTCGGGATCGGTGGATGAAGGGTAAAGGTATCAGTATGACTCCATGTTGGAAGCAAACACACCATGACCTAAACAGGTGTGAGCTGGCAGCTTGATGACCTAAACGATAAAGGGAGGAGCTTACAGGACTTTTTTCTCACGGTGACTTGCAGCTGATAAAGTGGTCAGCTTGAGAACAATGAGCTACTTTATACTTGTTAATAAAATGAAAGACGGCAAAGACACATATTGCCTGCTTTGTGATCAATACCTGAAGAACTCAAAGAGCACATCTAAATACAGGAAGAACTACTACACTGACACACAATGAGGCACTGATAGCCAATAACAGTGAGCATGCATAGGCGTAGAAAGCTTTAGTTCATTTGACAAGTACACATCTTCACGTACACACACACACACACACACACCTGCTCTCTTGGCCTAAGTGCTACAGTATTAAAGGCTGAGTGCTTGGGGTGTGCTCCTGTGTCCATGCCTGCTGGCAACACACTGTGATGACGAGGAGCCACGATGAAGTCCACGTCTTTCTCTCAGCACATGACAGAAGACTTCTGACAGCGTTCCTACATCACATCAAGTGTCCATCTTCAACAAGAGAAATAGATTCATTACAGTGGTCGTGCTCCTATCCACCTGCTTTTATGTTTACTGGATCTGCATAAGTCAACCTGTACTTTTGACCACAAACATTCTCTGTACATTTTTAATCTCACACAAAAAAACGAACTACGTCTTCAATCCAATAATTAATACCTTTCCATTTCCAGTCCGAGTGCCTAATATTTGTCACTAATTACTCATGACAAAGGCTGAAAGTTTTATGAAAATACACTGCTCAAAAAATTAAGAGAACACTTAATCATCACAGGATAAAACAAAGTCAATTGAGCTTCAGGGATATCAGTGTTGGAAGCGTAAGCCACTGTGAACTCATTTCACCTGCTTTGGTGCCAATGAAAGTGACAACAGTGGAAAGGCAACTAGAAGACAAGCCCCCAGAGTGGAATGGTTCTGCAGGTCACATGACCACTGCTCTCTTTTTGTCCCTCCTGATTGATTTTTCCCTAGTTTTGTTTTTTGAGCGTGTCCATGTTACTGGTAACATGACTGTGGATCTGCAGCCCATTTAGGTTGCATAGTTCAGCTCGTCTCCAATGGCACATCCATACGTGCTGTTGCAAGGTTTGCTGCATCTCGCAGCACTGTCTCAAGACTGTGGCAGAGATACCAGGAAACAGGTCGTCACACGAGAAAGCTGAACAGGGAAGAAGAAGTGCATCGACTCAGCAGTAGGACCTGTATCTGCTCGTTTGTGCAAGGAACAAGAAGCGCACTGCAAGAGCTTTACATGGCCTCCAGCGGGCTCCGTGTGCATGCGTCTGTTCAAACTGTCAAAACAGCTCGACGCCATAAGGACCCGATGTCGTTTAGTGACACCTCGCGGCCACTCAATCTTCATGTGCCAGAGAAAACCAGAACTGGCAGGTCCGTCACTAGTGCCCCATTCTCTTCACAGATGAGCGCAGGTTCACACGTGACAGATGTGAAAGCATCTGGAGATGCTGTGGTTAACATTATGTCACATGCAACATCATCCAGCATGACTAGTTTCACAGTTATGTGAGTGGGTGATGATCTGGGAAGGGAAATCCTTGGAGGATCACACAGACCTCCACGTTTGGTATCAGGATGAAATCTTGAGATCAACTGTCAGAGTTCATGCTGGAGTAGGCCCTGGGTTCCTCTTGGTGCACAACAGTGCCCGTCCTCATGTGGCTAGAGTGTGTAGGCGGTTCCTGATGCCACTGACAGGCCTTCACACTCCTTAGACCTGAATCCAACCGAAAACCCCTCAAAGTTGTGCAGTGATGCATCCGACACCACCAAATAGCACCACAGACTGTCCAGAAGTTCACTGATGCCTTGCTCGAAGTGCAATGGGAGATTACGAGGACACCATCCATCAGGAGCATGCCCAGACATCATCAAAGGTGCATGCAGGCTCATGGGGACCATACATTATAAGTCAAGTTGGACCAGCCAGTGATTTTCATTTTTGGTGTGATTCTGAATCCAAACCTTAAAGGGTTGATGATAAAAAGTTTCCACTGACTGTAGGTTCATCATTTTGTTCTGAGGAAAATTACAAAAGGTGTGTCAAAGATTTTCAGTGTGACCATTTCATTCACCAAGATCCCATGTGTGATTTAAATGTTTAGGCAATATGTGTGATTTCTTCACTATTTGTCAGTGGTTTGTCCTTATTAAACGTAGTTCTGATTGGATATTATTGCCATTGGTCATGGTCATGTGACCTATCACAGGCGACTTAAGGTGGTGCCGCCTGGTGTCTCACTGATGAAAAGCACATGTGCTCGAGGCGTCTTACACTTTTAGATGCAATAAACAGAAAACTGGAGTTCTGCAGCGTGCAAACTGTTAATTTTTTTTTAATGTAAATGTTCCCTTAATTCTTTTGAGCAGTGGACCTCCTTGCCAAGTGTGCCAGTAAAGTTGACTTGAGAATACTGAGCATTCCCTTCACCTGTCCATCATCCTCAGTCATACTGGCTGTCAGGTCAAAATTCAAAGGCAGGGAAACAGGAAGCTTCAGGGTTTGCCATCTCTGACAGGTAGTGGATGGTTCCCGCCATACCTAAGTGGAGAAACAGCCGTTACTGCCGGATACACATGTCAGCGTCCACCAAAGACAACTTTTCTAGATATCTAAAAACAGCAACAGCCTACACATTACACCTACAGGAGCTGCTCAGCCATGGAAACCCACACCATGAAGCTCCCAGTGCACGGTTTTTGTGCTGAATTTAATGCCAGTGGAGGTTTGGAAGTCTGCAGTTACTGAGTCAGCAAAGTGTTGATGACTTTTACGCACTCCACTCTTCAGGACTCAGGACAGGGCTTTGTAACTTTTTGTTGTCTGCCACTGTGGTTCCTAAATGCTTCCACTTTGCAATAATACCACTTTAAGTAAATGGACTCATTCTTATATGCTACTTTTCTATTCTATTTGAGCACTCAGAGTGCTTTATGCAACATGTTTGCATTTACACACACATACGAGCACTTTTTTCTAAGTGCTTTCTATCTAACACTGTCGATGGTGGAATATCCAGGAGGGAAGAAATTTCATAAACTGACTTGTTGCATCCTGTTATAGTTCCATGCTCAAATTCAGTGGGAATGACCCATTCTCACAAATGTTTGCAAAGGTAGAGGGCCTGGCTGGGTGCTTGACTTTATACACCTATGACAAAGTGATTCAAAACACCTGCATTAAAATATTAAGAACTGCGGCTGAATAAGCCCATATAGCTTACACTTATTGGCAAATAACTAAGATTAAAGTACTAAGCAAAAGTAATCATGATTAAAATGTATCCTTAATGTCTGATGTGGTATTACATAAGTGTGGAAACCTAAAGAAAACATCATCCATTACAGCAAAGTGAATAACCGCTAACTTCATACAGGCAGAATTACTGAGGTTGCTGTATGCAGTAATTGGCCTTAGATGGAAGAAGAGGAAGCAGCAAACTAAACATTCACAAACAAATTACAGGCTTGTTATTACATCAATTAAGAGGAAATGGTTCTGAGAAGATGAGACAAAGAAAAAACAAAAAGCTGTTTTCATCAGTGCAGTGAAATGTTAAATCAATAAATATTTGGTACCTTCAAAAAGCGAGTATGGTCTGTCAGGGATACGACACCCATGTGTCCCGTAGTCCAAACACCACTCAGCAAACTGGAAGACAGAAAAACAATATTACATCCATAGTAATTAATTTCTTTAAAACAAACAAAAATTTGGTACGGACTTGTTTTGATCAGTCTTTACTATTGTTACTAATACTGATACTACTGTCTCCTGCCAAGGGTGAGGAGGACTCGAGAAACATGCAGTAACAGTGGGTCCTTAAGCCCACTGGCTGTCAACAGGCATGTTACAAACATGTTAAAAAGGCCAACTTTTACAGTAGAAATAAACATGTCTACAGCCTGGTGCAAGAATAAACGTATTCTGGTCTCTATAGCGAATGATGGATTCACTGAGCTAACCAAGCTAGCTAGCAGAAGAATTACATCACAAACCCTGCACTCGACACGCTTCCAAATATGGTCACAAATCCTCTTTAGAAAAAGCTCACGAGACAGAGCTCAATCCATTAGAGCTGGGCAGCATGACCAATAATTTATATCATGATATTTTTAAAGATTCTTGCAATTCCACCAAATATCATGGTATTATTCTCCCTTAATATACGTTTATATGGCTAGCAAGTATTACGGAGCACGCTGTATGGCAGATACTGGTGTTTCAAAGCATTTATGTTTCACACATCATTGTGTGCCACGATAACACATGTTTAACAGCTGCTGTATCATTTGATTAGAAATGTGAGTGAGAAGGCTGCACAGTTAATACAGGTCACAGTGCTTCTGGTGTCCAGCACTAACACACACATTTAAAACCCTTGAGAAGTCACAGCAGACCTTTTGTCTGTCAACAGGACAGTGAAAATTATTTGAAAAATTAATATCATGTATGAATCCACAACTACTGTGCTACTGGTACCTCCAGTTTAACCCTGGCACTGAATCATTTGCATCTTTAGATCCACTTCTTGCTTAAGCACATCTTGTCATCTTACTATTAAGAGTCTTTTTGTTGGCCCTTGGTCTTACCCTGCAGGCGCGGTACAGGTATTTCTTCTCCTTGGTGAGCTTGTAGAGGGAGAGGAAGGCGTAGCCATTGCCAGCAGTGCCATGGCAGATACCGTAACCTTTTCTGAGCAGGCCTCGTTGCCATATCACTTCAGCGCAATCTACAGCCTCCTTCAGGTACTTTTCCTCTTTAAACACCTGGCGAGACACAGGATGAAGTCAAATGATTAGTCGAACTTTGGCTTCTTAGCAACTACTGCCAACTCATAACAGAGGAGATAGCTTGAACTTTCTAAAATATTTATTACAGCTCAAGGGTACAGCTCAAAACACAAAGCAACCAGCAGGAAGTACAGTACCAGTCAAAAGCGATGCCACTGCAATTCATAACTGAGCTGCAAGACGACCTATCAGACATGCACAAAGCTGACAAAACAGTGTGAGGGGAATGCAGACCTGACACTGCGCCTGATTAGACGTGATTGTAGGAGCCAGGCTCCCACAGCTGCGTGAGGTCCCCAATAGCTTCAAACAGGGAACGGTGCTTTGAAAGGCAGCATTCTACAGAGCTGCCATGTAATGCAGAACAAACTAAAGAGACAGGTGACAAATTGTACCCAGCCCCCAACTCCCCCTCCATCACTTTCACCTTTTAGGAGTAACAGAAACCTCAGCTAAGCAAAGACGTTGGAAGAGGAAAACGAAGAAGCCTGAAATCCACGCTTATTAACCTGTACTTTTTTAGTTATCTGAGATTCAGCTCTCCCAGGCACAGACCTGAAGACACTTTGAACTAGCCAGTTGTATACATCTCTACTGTGCTCTAGGAACACACTGACAGCTCATGTTGTGTTTCAGAATTCTCCTTTTCTTCTCAAAGCAGAAGCATCTACTCCATCATAGCTACCAACTATACCCAATCCTATCAACCTGAGTATATGTGGCATGCAGACTCTAGTGTCATCAGGAAATGGTTAGCTACATCGCATGGTTAAAATAACTTTAGCCAAATATTATTGACTTGGTTTATTTTGCATGAGCTGATGCTTCTCCAATGACAAGTGGTGAATAGAACTGCTAAAATGAACTTGTGCGTTGTATCCTTCTGTGATGCTCACCAAAGTCCCGCCAGAAGTGGTGATAGGCTTGAAAACTGCAGTTGTTTAAGGAAGTGGCAACTCAACAAATTAAATGTCTGTATGCCTGTTCACCCCGACTCTTCTTCTACAAAGCCATGCTGCTGTAATAGATGAAGTATGTGGTTTTGCAATGTCTTGCTCAAATATTTAAGGCCATCCTTGAAAAGGATGTTTTCTGGATGGAAGCATCTGTTGCTCTGAAACCTGTATATACGCCTTTCAGCATTGATGGTGTCTTTCCAAATATGCAATGTGCCAATTCCTCAGGCACCCTGATACCATCAGAGATGCAGGTTTTTGAACTGAGCACTGACAGTAAGCTGGATGTTTCATCTCCTCTTTAGTCTGAAGGATGCAGCATCCATTGTTGCCAAATGTTTACATATGGCTTTTTCTTTGAATCCAAGCAAAACTTCCAGAACCTTTGAGACTATGATTATGGCATAAAATGCCTCCTGCTGCCAAACGATTGCCAAATTGGTCCAAAGATTACACTCATGGCCCCCACAGCAGAAATCTGGCACAGTGCAAGAGAACATTAAGTCCTAATAATGGATCATCTCAACAGGCACAAATTAATGGCTTTACCACAGCCTTCAAAATCACTGACACAACATCACTCCAAATCTGTGTAAAGAGCAGTGCATGATGGTTTAAGAACAGGATGGCTCTTGCAGAACTGGAACAAATCCCAAAACAAGAACTAATCAGGTCTGCTGTCTTTACTAAAATTGCTACCAGATTTGCTTCTGTGCAGGAGACAATCACAGCCAGTAACAGCCTGCCACCTCCCTCTCTGATAATTATTATTCTTACTCAGTGAAACAATTTTATGGACAGGCTCATGTTTTCTGTAAAACAGAATTACATCAGTGGGAGCAAAATGTGTGCATGCAGTACAGTTTCAAGAGCTGATCTGAAATCTTCCACTAACACAATAATGGCACAATTTTTGTGTGTTCTGTTAACAGGGAAACAGTGTTAAGCATAGAGCTTACAAACATTCTCTCATTAGTGAGAGGAGAATGCCAGAATGGCGGCATGTTGGCTGTGAAGTGGTTCCCTAATGGACCAAGAAAAGAAGAAAGTAGCCCACAGTGTACTACTACGGTAAGTGTTTGCAGCCTGGCGTATTTCCATTGTAACGTGCACTGTTGTTTCATCAGTAAACTGGTCATTTTTCTTCAGAAAAATTACATAAATGCCAAATATGACATGCCTCACATACATGTTTAGCACAATAAACTGGTTATGCAGTGTAGAGCTGTGCCACAAGGTGCCAGTGTTGTTTGTGTGTGTTAAGACGGTGGAGGCTGACCATAGATCTCTCTCACCTTATGGGCCATGATAAGCATATGGATAACACCAGGCGCTCCATGGCACCAGTGGACTAGCCGGTCACTCTCATTGCTCAGGGATGATGGGAAGTTTCCCGAACGAAACCTCTTGTGGCGGACGTAGTCGATGCTGGGGCGAACCAACTCTGACAGAATGTCTGGATGGATGTTTGCTCCAGGCTAAAGAGAAACAGAGACTAATTTTAACGTAGCACAAAAAGTAAAGAAATTTGTGTTTGGTCAATTCTATGTTGTAACGATGCTTCTTGGCAATAAATCTTATACCACTGGAAAGCCTGTTTATTTCTCCTTAAATGGTGCCACATTTGTAATATATCTGTGGGTTGAGCAGCAGAGTTGAGTATTTGGGTTGAGCAATAAAAAACTTGCTAAATTTCCTCTGTCAATGCCAAACAGCTTATTCTGCTATTGACTTCTGTTTAGAGCTTGTGGTACTTTGGAGGCATTCTCAACACAGATATTGAGATGAGATTCTGCAAACACTGGCAATCCCATATCTTCACAGTCTGGGACCGAACTCTATCCTCTAAGATGGCAACAC
>JAMQGT020008829.1:0-10738 GCA_024447675.2 Pterophyllum scalare | reverse complement strand
CCATCGGGATGTGTGGCCTCGGGTCTTCTGAGCTCCTGATGGGCCGTGGATGACCCAGGTCCCCTGGACCTTTCCCTGCTTGCCTCTGGATCCCGAGGGGGGTGGTTGTGGCTTCTTGCCCTCATTAGTGAGTATGTTCCATGACAGAGGCAAACACACACACACTACTACAAACTACAACAAGACGGTATGTACAGGGGTTGGACAATGAAACTGAAACACCTGTCATTTTAGTGTGGGAGGTTTCATGGCTAAATTGGACCAGCCTGGTGGCCAATCTTCATTAATTGCACATTGCACCAGTAAGAGCAGAGTGTGAAGGTTCAATTAGCAGGGTAAGAGCACAGTTTTGCTCAAAATATTGCAATGCACACAACATTATGGGTGACATACCAGAGTTCAAAAGAGGACAAATTGTTGGTGCACGTCTTGCTGGCACATCTGTGACCAAGACAGCAAGTCTTTGTGATGTATCAAGAGCCACGGTATCCAGGGTAATGTCAGCATACCACCAAGAAGGACGAACCACATCCAACAGGATTAACTGTGGACGCAAGAGGAAGCTGTCTGAAAGGGATGTTCGGGTGCTAACCCAGATTGTATCCAAAGAACATAAAACCACGGCTGCCCAAATCACGGCAGAATTAAATGTGCACCTCAACTCTCCTGTTTCCACCAAAACTGTCCATCGGGAGCTCCACAGGGTCAATATACACGGCCGGGCTGCTATAGCCAAACCTTTGGTCACTCGTGCCAATGCCAAACGTCAGTTTCAATGGTGCAAGGAGCGCAAATCTTGGGCTGTGGACAATGTGAAACATGTATTGTTCTCTGATGAGTCCACCTTTACTGTTTTCCCCACATCCGGGAGAGTTACGGTGTGGAGAAGCCCCAAAGAAGCGTACCACCCAGACTGTTGCATGCCCAGAGTGAAGCATGGGGGTGGATCAGTGATGGTTTGGGCTGCCATATCATGGCATTCCCTTGGCCCAATACTTGTGCTAGATGGGTGCGTCACTGCCAAGGACTACCGAACCATTCTGGAGGACCATTGTGCATCCAATGGTTCAAACATTGTATCCTGAAGGCGGTGCCGTGTATCAGGATGACAATGCACCAATACACACAGCAAGACTGGTGAAAGATTGGTTTGATGAACATGAAAGTGAAGTTCAACATCTCCCATGGCCTGCACAGTCACCAGATCTAAATATTATTGAGCCACTTTGGGGTGTTTTGGAGGAGCGAGTCAGGAAACGTTTTCCTCCACCAGCATCACGTCGTGACCTGGCCACTATCCTGCAAGAAGAATGGCTTAAAATCCCTCTGACCACTGTGCAGGACTTGCATATGTCATTCCCAAGACGAACTGACGCTGTATTGGCCGCAAAAGGAGGCCCTACACCACACTAATAAATTATTGTGGTCTAAAACCAGGTGTTTCAGTTTCATTGTCCAACCCCTGTATGTGTGTATATGTGAATGTGTATGTATGTGTATCTACCCCTCTCACATACCTCTATTATTTTTTGTTTGCTCTCTGTTTATTTCTTATTTTTTACCTTTCCCTTCTCTATCTCTTCTCTTTTACCCCTTCCTTCTTGCCTGTCAGATCTGGCATGAATCAATAAAATAAAAATAAAAAATACAAACATTAACAAGAATAGCCAATAGAAAACATATAGAGCTCTTCTTGTAAAAGCAAATATGTTTGGTACAACAGTGCATTCAGAACATCATTCTGATTGTGAAAACCGCCAAACATGAGAGGCTTTAAAAAAAAAAATTTAAAAAAGGAGGGGCAAGGACAGTGAACGTAACTCTTAACTTTTGGATGCAAATTTAAATCACTTCCAGCAATGTACTCATCTCCCACCGTGACACATGCCAGGGAAAAAAAAAACGTCCTTGTCACTCACTTAAAGCATATAAAACATGGCTCTGTGTACAGCAGTGCAATTATTAAATAAATAAGACATATCAGTTAAGGCTTTGAGGGAAAAAAACGATTCAGTTCAAAGCCAGGTGATAAGTTTAATTTTTTTTTTCTGCCTGAATGAACCATATAATATAGTCAGATTTCAAAGTGTAAACTATTGAAGCGGGGCAATAAATTAAAGGAAAACTTGAATCCTTGAGGGAAACCAGTGGCTCTGCTGATCTTTAAGCAGCAATTTGCTGGCTTGGGCCCTCTTGAAGTAACCCTCCCCTATGAGGGAATGGTTGTCGCAAATCAGTATAAAGTTGCTTTTTAACACTTTTCTATCCTGACTGTCTTTTTAAAGATGATAAACTGTGCAGTTTCATGGGTGTAAAAATGATGCATATACTTTCTTAAACATTTATCAAAAATTTGTCAAACTGAACACCTATGGTACCCAAGCCTTAGACAGCATCTCCACCATCCAACCACCCCCACCCACCCACACACACACAAAAGAAAACAAGAGACCTACCAGCCTATAGAGCTCTGCTGTCAGATGTTTTACTTGTAGAACATGTGATATATTGGAATGGAAAGTAAAATAAATTACCAAGGAGTAGCAAATTTAACAAAAGGTTGCGGGATGTATGGACGGATGGGTGGACAACAGACGGACGCTTGAATTCGTCAGAAGCATTTTGTAGAGGTTTGCACATTGAATGCTCATGCCAAGTTTCAAAAGAGTAGGCCAAGGAATAAGGGAAGAGTAGAGATTAAAGGTAAACATCAATACACAGTATTTCTGGAAAATGTAGAAAATTCATTAAAAAAAATTAAAAGATCTAAAATCCATCTCCCCTATTTTGGATGGCTCAATTTCAGATAAACTCTGCTGACTGTCATCTGTCGTCGACAAAAATTACCACAGAATCATTTACTTAGAACCAATTCTATAACTCTGAAAGAGTTTCAAAGACATGCTCAATCAGTTCCAATGTGCACTGACACTCTTCTAGTGGCACAACATCTTACTAAGAGACTGTGTTGCTGGTTTTTACTTTAATTTGTACCCACCTTATACACCGATTGGCCACAAAATCAAAACACACACCTATTGTATAGACATGGGAGAAATGAGGGTGTCATGTGTTGTTTGGCACCTGGATATTAGCAGTGAATTGATATATACTAGTGTACTATTGCCTTATCTTCAATCTCATTACAGTTTATATGAATATATGTCTTTTGTCCTGTCTCTCTCCACTCAGCCCCAACCGGTCGCAGCAGATGACTGCCCCTCCCTGAGCCTGGTTCTGCTGGAGGTTTCTTCCTGTTAAAAGGGAGATTTTCCTTCCCACCGTTGCCAAGTGCTTGCTCATAGGGGGTCGTTTTAATTGTTGGGTTTTCTCTGTGTTATTGTAGGGTCTTTACCCACAATAGAAAGCGCCTTGAGGCGACTGTTTGTTGTGATTTGGCGCTATATAAATAAAATTGAATTGAATTGAAATACCGTAAAAAGTCGATATACTGCCCTGCCCTACCTCATACTGTAGTCATGAGTACAACTCATCACTGATTAGTAGAGGATATATCTTTTCTGATTTTGAGGTCGTATCCAGAATTGCGTGGAGTAAGTTAAACAAATTTAATCTGGGGGTGAACTTTTAATTTAGTGCTTACCTTGTCTTAGTAGATGACCATGATGTGAAACAAATTCTTTCCTCATTCTGTTCAAAAAGACCTTGCAATGGAAAATGACTGAACCTACATCTTGGCCTTCTGTGACGAGAAAATATCAAAAGTCACAGTCAGCTTTGATGTTCAAAAAACACACACCTTTGGAATTGGTCAAGAGGGTTTACTTGGGTTATTAAATTATGAGTTTAGTGCACAAGTGTTCAGTTCTTTATGAATGTAAAGTAACTATAAAGGCAGTTAGAGTTTGATTATTTATGAATAGGCCACACAAATTAATTCTGTGAAAAAATTTATTTTGTGTTTAGGAACTAAAGTTAAAAAAAAAAATCAATTTTAGAAACAATTTGGTATTACAGCAGTTTCCAGCATTGATCACTGATTACTCAAAGTCTGGTCTGTCAATTCACAAGAATAGACTAACAAAACTCTGCCTAAATTAATGATGCATGAGCATTTGTACTTCGTTATTATTTACAGTCTAAGCTGGAAAAATTAAGCACACCTGGCTCTGATTAAATTACAATTAAAAAAAATTCTAATTACTGTCACTAAATCAATCTGGTGTATTTAAGAAAAAACTGTGTGACTCATGGCTCAGTCATAAAATACTGTCACAGTGCCTTCGAAAAAAAATTACAGAAATGCACAAAGCTGGCGCATATTATCTGCGTTAGACCTAATGACTGGCTGAAGTCCTTCTGTGTGGAGCTAATGTTCCACAACAGGTCTGAAACTGAGTTTTTTGGCATAAATGCCTGCCACTTAGTTTGAAGAGGGGGGGGGAGTGGCCTTGGGTGATGCAACAATGCTGAATAAGAGTTTCTGTTTTTATATTGTGCAGACTGTGTTTTTCCATAACTGTAACTTACAAGACAATCAGATCATCACACCATATACATCATGAGCACTGCATTAAGAAATCCAGGTAAATGCAAAGAGTTTCAATTATCTGATTGGTTTTTGGGGTGAAAACATCTTGAGAAGTAATGTAGCTCATAATAACACATGGTGTTTACATCTTGCTAGATAAGTCCTCGCCCATCAATCCTCATGAAGGAAAATTCACACAAACATTAAGCACAAAAAAGGAACCAGCAAAATTCATTCAGATTCAAATCATGAATACATGCCAGTTAGACAGGTGGGAATTGGAGTCCAACACTGTCTAACAATGTGGGCAACAGCCCAAATCGGCACTAAGTTAATTAGCACACTGGCTGCTTTTATTTCTACGCCAATTACACGACTCATCAGGGATCAAAAACATATGCCTGTGCATCTAAACCATAATGCTCTGAGAGAAGGCTTTAAAAAAAAAATACAACACACTTTACAAAAACATTAAAAGTATGATTAAAAGCAGCTCATGATTTAAACATAATAAATGTAAACCATTTAAATAAATGTGCAAATGCATTATGATATGAAATCTTCCAATCAGTTCAATTTATTAGAATCAACATAATTTGAAACGATGATTGCATTCAAGCAATATTACTTCACTAATACACTGCATGGATAAGCGGTATTTAGAGCCCATTATTACTTTTGATAACCTTTTGTTGCACCATGTAATCAGCATCAAGAAGGTGTTAGGCAAAGCTCCCTTTTTACATTAGGGGTATGAAACCACTAGGACAAGCATGGGGAAACAATAATAACCCCACATATCTTTTACTCTGCATTAATATCATGGCTTACTTTTACCATCTTGAATGACAGCACATAATCATCTAACGGGAATGGAAATCTAAATGTTTTTATTGCACTGCTTTGCAACTTAATTGCTAGCTATGCAACAACAGATTTATCTGCCTTACTTATCTATTTGCCTTTATAGGACTCGGTCCTCTCCGGTGCTGCTGTAGTTAGAGTCTCCCACAGTTATGGTCCCACACCCGAGCAGCGTCATGATTTTTGTTTTGCACTGGTGTGAGACTTAAACTGGAGTGGACAAGACTGGCAGTATTCTCTTTGCTCATCCTATTATTGTATCCATGCTGAAGTTTTTCATCCATCATGCCCTAGCTTCCTCTACACATTGAGGTCGTTAAATATCAGATTGCTTCATGGTCAGTAGCTGCTTCAACAAAACCACCAGTTTGGCATATACAAAAGTGTACTTCAAATAAAGCTCATAGTTTTTTGTTGTTTTATGAGTAAATTTATTCATATTACAATTATTTATATCATCAGCAAGGCAAATGCTCAAATTTCTTAAATTTTTTGTGGTAAAAACAATGCCATAGGGTTTTATAATTTTCAGAAACAATGAATGCATAGATTTAATACGCAACATCTGCACTACATAATGCATCCTACTCTAGAAACACTGGGTTATTGCTCTTTGGTACACAACTACCTTACCACCTACACATACAGAGACGATAGTGTGCACCAAGTTCATTTGAAGAAAGTAAAATATGGGCATACATTTCAGAGTAGGAGGGAAGTCACGGCAATATAACAGGATACTGAGAAGAACTGGCAGGTTTATCATCAATGAATAAATAATGGGCTCCCACACACAGTAAGATAAATAACAAAGGAAATCTGAAAGTAACTAAAATGTCATTATACACATAATTCACATTTCAGTCTTGTGTCCATGCATTGCATTCTATGTTCAATAATACTTTCTAGCTGCAGCTTAACTTAGAAATTCACAAAATTGTTTTTTTCATATCATGAGGGGAAGTACATGAGGAATACCCCAAATAGCAGACACTTTCAGTCACTATTATTTATAGATTTTTCATAAGATTCAAAATTGAAGTCAACAAAGTCCTGGTCTTCAGAAATATCTATTTCCCGTAGCTGATTCCTATATTTATGGTGCAGGAGGACACAAGAAAGGGTCAGGTGGGGAATGTGTTTTCATAAATATTTCTATGAATAATACAGCAGGTTGAACAGTGCTCGTGGATGAAACTTGGAGGCAAACAGATCAATATCTGATTAAGCCACGCAGGATGCATTGTTAGCATCGCCACAATCCACCTACAGTAAACAAACCTCTTACAGCAAGGAAATTACCAAGTATGGTGAAAACATTTGGCAGCTGATTATGCAATGGCTCAGCTGATCAGCATCTTGTTTGTTAGTTGGGCATGAAATGCACTTTTAAAAACAGAAGTTAGTGTTTAGTTGTTTTCTCACTATTGCCCATGTCAGTGGTATTTTAAAGGGAAAAAAACCATCCAAAATAATGAGTCCCATCAGCACACTGTGAAATGTGTTAAATTAGATAAAATTATTAGGTATTATTTAGTGTTCTATTGGGTCTTTATATGTGCTGTAAAACCAGTTGATCTGTGTCAAATGCTTTGAGTCACAACTGATATATTTTGTTGGACGTTGTCTTTGACCTCACTTCAACAGAGCACTCAACAGATGCTGAGTATGAGGAATAAGCATACATTTTCATACACACCAGGTGCTGTTTGTCATCATACATAATTAGATTCAGACTGGCTTACAGCACAGCATGACAGCAGCAAATCTGGCACTGCAGAGGCTGTGGATTCTGAATAGACTTTTTTTTTTATCTTGTCTTACCCCCCAGCAGTTTGGACTGACAGTTGACAAACTCTGGCTTCCGCGCTGAGCTGTAACGCTGGCAGGTGTGGTGAAGAATCTGGATAAAGGTGCACTTCTCCCCTGATGAACCAGCAACCCACTGATCAAAAGCATTATCAAACATCAGGTCAAACTCCGGACAGTCCTTAGAACAGCAGTGAAAGGGAGACACGAGTAAGAGGTGAGAGTGTGTGTGTGTGTGTGTGGTAAGGGAAAAGGAACAAGAAGTTTAAAACATGTTTTAAATCAGCAGTACTTGGGTTAACCTTACACTTTTCTCTGGCAAAGGGGAAGGGAAATGACATACTTTGTTGGGGTCCATGCCGTTGACCTGCCGTAGTTGCTCAATTGTCCACTGTGACCTTTTTACAAAGGCAGAAGATCCTTGGAACTGCTTCACCTTTGTGATTGAAACGTGGGATGGTTTCTTATTCGTCACTGTAGAAACAAAAACAAAACAAGAGTAAGGTCTAATAGAGAAATAATTAAACCATCATTAAATTCCAGAATATTAGGTTTCTGTGTAACCTGTAGACCTTGTGCATGATTCCAAGACAAGTTTTGATTAGGAAAATTGGACAGCGCAGATCAACACATGAGGAATATTAGTCAAGCAAAAGGCACGAGCTTCCTTTCTGTAGGCGGCAGAAACAAAGGGATCCGTTAACAATGAATATTTCGCTTCAAGAGCCAACAGCAACAGAGGCCACAATAAACATTTCCTATTAGAAGACACAGTCTAACCCTGAACAGACACACCCTGTAAACATGGGTTTGACTTTTTTCTTTTATTATTCATACCCATCTGTGTACAGTATTCTTATATACAGTAAAATGTGACACACATTTTTGTTGTGCTCTAACAACATAATGTCATATTTTCTACTCCAGCGGTTTGAAAAACAAATGCTTGGTTATATTGTTTCTGTCACTGGAAAACACTGTGTGGGACACAACTCGTGTCTCTGCACTAATGTGATGTATTTCTTCTACTGCACTGCTGAATAAAACTAATTGAAAGACATAATATGAGCTTGGGGGTGCTGCTTTTAAACATGATGCTTTTAAAGTGCCAGTCTGTTGATAGCATATTCTTTGAGGTATCTCATGTGTAGTTTAGTATATATGACCAACTAAAGTGTTCCTACAAGACCATAATAAAGTTCCATGTTTATAAGAAACTAAAGCTTCACTCCAACTCCTGACCTCCTGCCTGGTGACGACATTCTGTACTCAGCTTCCCTTGCACTTCTCCAAGCATCACAGTACATGTTTATATTGTGTTTCTGTGTTTGACTCTGCGGTGGTGTTTGTGATTAAGACCAGATTTTTGTAGATCATCAACGCTTAAAGTTTGAACATATGCCTTGACTGCTGTATATATATATGTGACTTCATTATGGAGCTTTATGTCATTCTCAGGGATGACTGCCCCTGTGTTGATTTTTTTATTTTTTTTTATTTTATTTTTTTAAAACCCAGGCAGCAAACGCCTGCTTCTGCCTTCTCACATGCTCCAATGTGTCATGTCAGAGAGAGGTAAGTGTCTCGCTCACTTTCTCTCCATTTTTTTTTTTACTGCTCACCTCTTTAAAAACACCACTATACTGCTAGTTGTCATGCTCCATTTCCCCTCTTGTGCTGGTTCACTTTTTGAAAGATTTTTTCCACACCTTCCCCTCTTGAAATGGAAAATATAGGTAGGGCTGAATGTCAGGTCAGAAAGCAAACTCCCACGAGATGAGGGATGTCTGGATATGTTTTGTGTATCCATTTAGACAGCTGCAGTTAATACTTGAGGTGCTGGCCCTGATGTTCCCGGGTGGAACAGACAGACAGAGGAAGACAAGCATTTCTTCTTCTTTCTTTCATCAGTTCTCTCATCTCTTCTTTGAGAATTTCAATCAGACAATCACAACCATGACAAACACATGAACAGAGTGATCGCATCTGTCTTCTGTCACAGTGAAAGCTAATAGAGCTCTAGAAAGCAGAAAATTTCATAGCGCAGATGACAGTCAGATGCAATGAACCAATGTGCTGAAGGGTATAAATGCAGAAACTAAGGTCATTCACTTCACAGCAAGAATAATTCATCTTTGAGTTACAGTGGTGTCAGATGATAGGCCATAATACAGAGCCACTATTTTCCTCAGAATCATGAAGTATAAATTGGGATTTTATTGCTCTCACTCAATGTGTTGATGAGTGGTAGCTGAAAGATGAAAACTAACCCAGTTCATACTACAGTATGAATTGAACTAAATGTATTTTCATTAGAAGTTCCCAGAGTCAAAGGTTATGTCATTAAATGTCTGTCTTGGGCCGACTTTAAACTTACAGTAGTGTGCAAAAGTCTTGAGCCACCCCTCTTTTCCTTGTATTTTGTTAGGAAAATGTGAAAGAGGTGCAATGATATACTGAAACGGATGCAAAGATACAGTGAAATACAATATATAAGGCAAATAGAGAGTTTGTACAATTCTAATGAGCTTGAAAGTCCATCTTTGGAATTACCACCTTTATTCTTCAACATAGCCTGAACTCTCTTAAGCAGCCTTTCTTGTAATTTCTTTAAACAGTCGTTAGGAATAGTTCTCCAGGCTTCTTGAAGGACATTCAAAGCTCTTCTTTGGATGTTGGCTGCCTTTTGCTCCCATTCTCTGTCAAGATTATTAGATGCTTTACAGATGCCATTGCATGGTGGATCAAAATCTGATGGTACTCTTCCGCATTCATAATTCCAGCAATTTTGTAAACTCTCTATGCAGGGCCACATGCATCTCTCAGGTCCTGGGTCAGCTCTGAAAAACCTTCATAAAGCTTGAAAGTCCGGCTCCTTAGAAGCAAAATATAAATAAATTAAGGGTGGCTCAAGTAATATACATAAAGTGAATGTTCGACAATGTTCGACAAATTACTAATCTATCAACTGGTAAGTATGATCTGCCTCTTTATCACACTTTTTAATTGTATGATAAAGAGGCAGATCTTTATTATAGAATATGCCAAGCTCTACAAAAATCTGACTAGAAATCCTTTTCACAAAATGTACTCTGACTCAAAGCCGAGCAGTCAGTCACAGCAGGAGAATGCAACATGCTGGAAATATACCAAACACAAACACCAGCAGTAGCTTTACAATATACTGAACAAACCACTGATGTCACAGCTTATTGGTTGTAAATTTCTGCACCCACAGCATACTGTGTAGAACACGAGAAATGATAAAAATAAAATCATGTATATGAATGAGTAAGACCCCTCAAGCCTGAGCAGCTCTGACTGACACATTCTTGCATTAGCATATACACTGACGAATCACTGGCTTTTCTTATAAGGCTGCTTTCAAAGTGATCACACTGACTCCGGGATTAGAACAACAGTGAAGAGAAAAAAAAAAGTTATATGTCACATGAGAAATGCATACTAGATGCATACTAAATCACCACTGGTTTACATGAACAGGGAAAAATTACAGCAAATTTAACTGGGTAGCACTGTTTGGTTATATACAGTGCCTTGCGAAAGTATTCG
>JAMQGT020008828.1:0-26672 GCA_024447675.2 Pterophyllum scalare | reverse complement strand
CTATGTTTAATTGTACTTGGTTCAGTTACGTATTGCTCCCCTTAAAATAGACCTCAGTATGCTGTTGTGATCCATACAAGAGAATCTGACCTCGGTGTCTCTGCATTAACAGCATTGATCAGTACACGCAGTCAGTGTGTATGTGAGAAATTCAATTATCACCACGGGCAGCTGAGATGACCTGTCTGGGTGAGACTGAAGTTCAGTGGTCAGATTGTTACCAACCTGCCCCTGTGGGAAAAGCAGCGGGGTCAATTAAGGTGTCATTTCGAAACTAAGGGGGAGGCGGGATTTGAGACCTCAAGGTGGGGGTTGGGGGGGATTTGTATGGATTTGCTTAGTAGTTTTGGATTAAAAACATGACTGAGAATGTACTCACATACAGCTGGGTTGGTGTGCTGTCTTAAAAAGCTCATGCCTGTTGAAGACTGCACGTGTATTTATCACAGTAACTTATAAATGATCTGCACATTTCATGCACAGAAAATGATGCATTTTCTTCACAATCGTGCGAGATAGGCATTGATTTTCTATTTTTTTTAGTTTGTGCTTCTCCCTACGCTTTCCATAATCCAATAAAGGGAAGGGATATTTATTTCACACGTAACCATTAGAGAAATACAGTAAATGCCGCTTCCACCAAAGCATGTTCAGACAAGCATGGCAAATTGGTTTGTTGACAGAATGTCTCTCTTTAAGCGTGGCTGTCGTTCTAACACTTCTGCCGCTGATGTTTGTGTCCCAAATAAGAAAAGGCTGCAATTAATTTACGGGATACATCTCTATACGGCACTTCATAGACTGTAATTGAACGAAAGATAAGTGATTGTGCTTTGCAGTTAATCAGACGTGCGCTGTGTGGGCAGGCATTAACCCCCCATACAGACTGTATTCCTTTTGCTGCTTGGCACTAATCAGATTTATGGCGTGCGTAAACATAATTGTGTGTCTTTATGGATTCAAATGATTCAGCTGAACAATTAATCTCTGGTAAACATTAATTTGCTTTCTCAATGCTTTTTTTTTTTTGGCTTTCTGTTTGTCTTTGCTTGCTTTCTTCTTACCCCCAGTGTGGCAGCTTCTACGTTCACTCTAGCCCACAAATGTGGTGTATAGACTGTCTCACACAAGGAAAAGACAGAGGGAGGAGGAGATGGCACAGCGATAGGCTATGAAAGCTTGTCAGTTTGTCATCCTTCAAAGTCAGAGCATCCCATTGCTGCCTTCACCTGCCAAGGTCACTCTGCTGCTGTTTCAGGTGGAGTGGGGGTGGGGGTGGAGAGACTTGCAAGTGTGCTACAGTGCAAAGACCATTACCCCACCAACAAAGCTATGATTACTGCTATTTTTATTTGAGATGAGATTAAAGTCCTTTAGAGGTGGGGGTATCAATCTGTTGTAACTTAATGAGTCTTCTTTAGTGATCAAACAGACACTCAGGCCAACAATAGCCACGGTCGGGATCTCTCCGCCACTCATTGTTATAGGCACAGAAAGGACGAGAGAACGAGAGCGACAAAGTGAGACTCATCTTTCACCAGAAACAAAAATGTGTTTTTAAAGCTGCCATATCACAAACTAACTTCTAATTAACAACAGTATTACATGAAACAATGATGCAAACACATTATGCATATCTTCAGCTACTGCTTTATTACAACTGGGACCATGAAAGTGTTTGGTGGATTAATTCTGTAATGGTAATAGTTGCCACACACAAACACACACACGTGCATGCCTCATCCCCTCTTCTCCCCGCAGCATCCACGCGTCAGAGTGATGAATGTCTCCTTCCTGTGAGTGACCTCCAAGGTCAGCAGTAGTGGGGAAGATGTGGCCATTTCCCCCGGCGGCAACAGCAAGGTAACAGCTCAGGCATAATTCACCATCGCTTGGCCGCTGCTCTAATCGCAAATGTAATCAAACTGGCTGGGACTCTGCAGGCTCTGCTGAGCTAGGCTGGCCTGCACCCGGGTGGGGTGGGCTGAAAAGACAAGGAGGGATCTTTTTGAAGCTGGAGCATGTTCTCTGTAGTCTTCCGATGGAATATACAGTATGCATGCCAGTCTAGGTTGCACACAGAGGCCTAACATACATCCTTTGCATATGGAAGACATACTAGAAATACTGACGCGGGCAGATGACTGACATAAAACCAACTGGGTAACACAGCAATCGATCACGATCTATGGAAACATATTATAGCATTGCAAAGCAAAACATATGCCTCGTGCCTCACTTATGCCACCCCTGCCTGTAAATTAAACATAAATATACCATCATGCACAGAAGCCGGTGATAGCGGTCTAATGAATATAGGCAGCACTGCAGTCGGTAGCATCCCCTCACTGGAGAGATATTATCTAGGCCACAGCATCAATCTTCCTGTCAGCAGCCACTGCAGCCGCTATCTGTGCCTCGCCATCATAAACACATATATTATTCATGAATTAGCATTATTGTCCACTTAATTATTCATCAGGTCTTAATTATCTGGCAGATAATCTATTCCAGGTCGTGGGAAATTAGATAAGGAAAGATAACGTTGTTTCAAGGCTCTCACCATCGTTAGTGTGAGCATTGAGCATTTTCCAGTTGAGTGGTTTTACAGCGGGTTGTGGGTGCATTAAAGGAGTTTTTGGAGCATTATTGGTAAAATAGGAAGAAAAGGGGAATACAGCAGGAGAGACAAAGAGCTAAAATAGTTTGAGATGTATTTAGATTAATGGGGCAATAAGAATTGGTTTCAAAAGGATGATGCATTGCAATTAGCAGGCTGAGGAGTGCGTAATAATGAGACCATTAATTTCAGAGATCTCCTGTCACTTATGGGAAAGACTGTAAACAGAGTGTAAAGAGGGAGGCTAAGAAATGAACCTCTCTTTGTACTGTGCAACCAAAACCTCGTCATTTCTTCATGTACTTCCCCTTTTGAAGTCAACGCTGCTGTCCTCCAGCTCTGGCCATGTTCTCGCTCCTGTCACCTCATCTCCCCTCCTCCTGCAGCAGCTGCGTACCTTAACCTCTCTTTCCCTCCTTGTTTTCTAGTCCAAGCACACACACACACACACACTACAGAGGACGATGAATCATTCATAGGAGCACATAATGCCCTCAGCCCTCTCGCCAGACAGACACACACACACACACACACACACACACACACACACACACGGGGAGAGAGGGGAGTGTAGACAGAAAGAATGAGACCAGCAGACAGAGAGAAGAGGATTATGAGAGTGAAGCTGGAAATGAAATGGTTGAGATGTAAGACAATACAGTGTGCCATAGATTAAAGAGATGTATTAGATTAAAAGCATGTTATTGGGAGGTTGGTTAAGACATTTGACAATTTAATAAGCTCTGACTGGTTGATATGGATGATTTTCAGATGTTTTTTCATGTGCTTTTAATAATACCTGGAGCAAAGCACTTTTCCTTTTCCCCTTAACTGATGTGTCTGTCTGCTTGCGTACCTAAAGTGTTCCTGAATGGAGCAAGTATGAAGCTGTTTGATCAGTGAGCTGCAGCAGTCAAAGTAGGGCCACATGGAATAAAGTCAGTAAGAAAAGATGGGCAGAGGTACATTTTCAACCCCGTCAGAACTTTACTGTGTGTATTTCATAAACTCCTGCTGAGCAGATGAGAGCGATACACTGTAGCTTCAGTGGCACTGTGGAACATCGAAACAGAGAAAATGTAAAACAGAATTTACAGGAAATTGTTTTTCATGCTTGTCATTTAGAATGATAATTTTTTTTATGTGATTGTCAAAATTTGGGAGAGCACTTTAAAAAAATACATAATATTTATATGTAATATATGGTACTGTGCAAAAGTGTTAAACCACCCCTCATTTCTTACATGCATGGAGTTTGTATCGTTCTAATGAGCTTGAAAGTCAATATTTGGTGTGACCGTCTTTATTCTTTAACACAGCCTGAACTCTCTGAGGCAGCTCTCTTCTCATTTCTTTAAGTAGTCTTCAGAAATAGTTCTCCAGGCTTCTTGAAGGACATTCAAAGCTCTTCTGTGGATGTTGGCCGCCTTTTGTTCTGTTCTCTGTCAAGATGATCCCACACTGCTTCAGTAACGTTGAGGTCCAGGCTCTAGGGGGGCCAATCCATGACTGATAGTGTTTCATTGTGTGTTTTTCTATGCAGGTATGCTTTTACAGCATTGGTGTGCTTGGGATCATGGTTATGCTGAAAAATAAAGCTGTTGTCAATCAGGTGCTTTTCAGGTGGTGTTGCATGACAGATCAAAATCTGACAGTACTTTTCTGAGTTCGTAACTCCATCAGTTTTCACAAGATCTCCAACACCACTGGCTGAAACTCAGTCCCAAACCAAACTGCAAAGCCAGATTTTCAGTCCAGTTCTTGTGTAATTTGGCATACGCCAGACTGATCTCCCTGTTTCTTTTCCTTAAGAATGGCTTCTTGACAGCCGCCCTTCCACTGAGACCATTTCTGACGAGGCTTCAGTGAACAGTAGATGAATCAACTGAAGGGCCAGATGTATCTCTCAGGTTCTCTGTGAGATCTAGATTTTTTTTTTTTTTTTTACTATTTTTTAAGGACATGACTTTCAGATACTGCTCATCTGCTGCAGATATTTTTTTAAGGCCTGCCACTTCTTCTTTTGTTCTTCACTTGTCCAGATTCAGATGCTTTATGGACACATCGCACAGCCTGCCGAGATATGCCAAGTTTTTAGCTCTTTGGGAATCACCTTGTTGAGCAAAAAATGTCATGTTTTTGAAAGAGGCCAGCAAGTCTCTTAATCACACAAACGGTAATACATTTATTGTTCTCTGTGTTTGTGTGGTGCAAGAGGGGAGTGAAACAACACACAAGTATGCACTGACAGAATGAACACAGGCACACACACTCACAGGGAGGTCTTTGTTTTGTTTTCTGAGGAAATCTGATAATATCAGCAGCAGTTGGAAACTCAAGCCAGACAGGGAGGACTGGATAAAAGATTTTTAGGTCACCATTCTTTCATCAGCTCTGTGTGAATTTTCCACTTCTCCTGTGTGAAAACGAGGCAGTCTGAAAACATGATTCCATCACTGAAGTGCCAAAAACTGCAGTTCCTTAAATGGCCACTTGAGACTGGTTACAAAAGGCAGTCAATCCTCATAGACTCTTATGTTAAAATGTGCACCCTCAGTGTGGACATAAACATGTTTACAACCTAGTACACTTGTGGTCTCTATAGCTAATTTTCCATTTTTGTGATTTTTTTTCAATTAATATCATTTAGTTTGTATTAAGGCTTAAATGTTATGTTTATGGGGCAGGCCTTATATGCGAGATAGGTGGATACCCTTCAGCTTCTCTTGTCCACCTCACCACCTTCTTCCCTAAAAACATTTAAACACATACACCAGCAGGGATAAATCTGTATATCATATATGCCGTCATATTAAAGTACTGTATTATCCGCACACGCAGCATGAGATTGGCTGCTGAGGAAACCCAGTAGCTTGTATGACAGGCAGGACCTGATGAGTGCTGGAAAGTACCAGAAAATTGCAAGGGGAGAGCAAAGGGTGCAGTGGCAAATTGCTTTTCAACTGGTTGGCACAGGTGGTGAGGAGTATGCTGAAGCTATTTTGGTCATGGCCTTTTACATACCTTCCATTATGTTTCCACTGATTTAACAGTTTAACAGCTTGGTTTTTTTTTTGGTTGCTCATGGTGTTGTTGAAGCACACCGAGAAATGGGTGTCTTGTTAAAATTGCATCCTATGGAGAGTGACCAAAAAAAGTGAAATCCACACTAACAAATTAAGCCATTAAAAATACAAAAGGCCACAACATGACAAACCTTGCAGATATCAAAAAAGGAACGAGTGCTGTTCTGTCCGTTCCATTATCCTCTAACCCCTGCAACCTATACAGAAGCTTACTTTTCCATCTCAAGGAGCCAAAGTGTTTTTCTGTTAATGCACTGACTCAACCCTTCCTCTCCTGTTTTCCCCTCTCTCACATACAAATGCCTTTGATGTAGTCATTGGAAGTCTGGGGGCACCGTGTGTGTGTTTTGTATGTGTGCATCAGTGCTACTGTTATCTTGGTAGGAGCTCTTCAGCTCCTAATTGCTGCGCTAAAACGGGGGCTGCAGGGACAGACGCTCTAAACTCTCACCCCATCTTCACTCTTTCTAATAGAAGTGGGAAAGAAAAAGAAAGCGAGCGGTGGAGACCCTGACAGGGAGATGAAAAGGTGGGAAGGAAGGAAAGAGAACGAAGGTACTGATGCAAGGTGTAAGAGGCAGAAAGGAGCATCGCATAGGAAAATCCTGCAGAAGAAAACTGAGAGGAGAGAGAAGAAGACTGATATTGAAATATACACACAAAAAAAATCTGTGAAGTCACCTGAAGCCACCTTCATTGGACAGTTTCTTCAGACCTTTACTTCAAGCAAAAGAGGCTAGCCTTCATAATGGGAGTAAATTGATCACACGCTCAAAGATGCTTGTGTAATTCCTTGCAATGAGCGCATACATATAAAGATATCTGGTGGATTAGCACTGTTGGAAAAGAAGGAAAAATCCAAGTGAAGTGGAAATGCTCAGGTGTTGAAACCATTGCTAGAATAAGTGACTTGCTGGCTTACAACCAGAGGCCTAAATAGGTTTTAGGTTTCATTAAAGTATCTGAGTATTTACCTCATTAAACGAGCAGGAAAAAAATCCCCTGTGCTCTTTTAAAGGCTTTTTTTTGTAAGCAGGCAGCTGGCTAGACGCCTTGACCCAAGGGGAGCAGCTAACTCACTCAGCTAAGGCCCCTGCCGCTGGTTGCCATAGAAATAACGGAAGAAAATACAGAACCTGCCAAATAGGAACTGTCAATTACTGTAGATATGCAGATATGGGCCGGGAGTGTAGGGTAGATGTCTTCTGAGCACAGCACACACTCTCTCTCTCTCTCTCTCTCTCTCTCTCTCTCTCTCTCTCACACACACACACACACAAACTGTGGATTAAAACGTGTCTCTCTCTCCCTTCTTCATTTCTCCCTTTTACACAGTACTGATTAGGTGCTGAATGCAACTGTGAGAGGTATCAGAGATCTGCGGGGTGGGGTGCTGGGGCAGCACAGAGGAGTCAACTCCCCTCTATAATCCACGTATCGATCCTTTTACTCAGCCTGAGTCACGATCAATACAAGCAATAAAACTAGACGAAGCAGCCTCTCTGGGGAACTGTGACACACCCTCAGGCGAGATGTGGGTACACATACACATCTCATGACAGCATAGTGTGTGTACAGTGTGTGTCCCATCACAAATCAGTCGCCTGGACAGCTCTTGGTTTCTGTCATGCGAGGTTCCCTCTCAAGACACTCTGAACATTTAACATGACAAAACAGTTGGTGTGCTGCATAAGTGATCAGACAGAGCTGCTGAGGCTCTAACCAGAGAGAAGCTGCAGCTATCATCAGTCACGCTCATACGCCTTATGCACAAATGCACAGTTGCAAAAACTGTAGATGCAGATTTATACTCTGTGACTGTCACATAGTATATAGACATGTATAGACATGCACCCATTAATTTACACTGCCACCTGCAGGTGTGGCTAACAGTCACAGGGGGCAACACTACCCAACTGGGGTCACATACACTCACCAGATACTTTTCGGGCCAGACCCCCTTTTTGCCTGCAGAAGTGCCTTAATTCTTCATGGCATAGATTCAACAAAGTGCTGGAAACATTCCTCAGAATCTTTGGTCCATATTGACTTTATGGCATTGCAGTTGCATGACCACCAGCAGCCTGAACTGTGGATACAAGGCAGGATTGATCTGTGGTTTCAGGTTCTTTATGCCAAACTCTGAGCCTCCCTTCTGAATGTCATGGCAACTATTTTCCAATCTTCTGTTGTCCAATTTTGATGAGCCTGTGTGAATTATAGCCCCAGTTTCCTGTTTTTAGCTGACAGGAGTGGCATTCAGTGTGGTCTTCTGCTGCTGTAGCCCATCTGCTTCAAGGTTCAGCATGTTGTGCTTTCAGAGCTTCTCTTTTGCATACCTTAACTGGAACAAGTGGTTATTTGAGTTACTGTTGCCTTCCTATCAGCTTGAAGTAGTCTGCCATCAAGGCATTTTCACCCAGAGAGCAGAGAATTGCCACTCACGGGATAGCATCTCTTTTTTTTTGACCTTTTTCAGTAGATCGGCAGTTTCTGAAACAGACAAGTCTGTCTGGCACCAACAATCATGTCACATTCAAAGTCACTTAAATCACCTTCCTTCCTCATTCTGATGCTTGGTTTGACCTTCGGCAGGCTGTCTTATCCACTTCTACATGCCTACCTGCACTGAGTGGCTGCCATGTGACTGGCTGATTGAAACGTTACATTAATGAGCATTTGAACAGGTGTACCTAATGAACTGGTAATGAATATGCCTATTCCTGACATTTGATGTCCTGTATTCACATTTACTTGCATATAAAAAAAAACACCTGTCTTATCTGTCACAGAAAAATAACCTTACCTTGGAAAAAAAATAAAAGTAACTGAAATTACAGCAGGGAGGATGTTTATAATTTACTCTACATCACAGGGTCTGTTATTATTACTACCTCCATCCCTCTGGTGATCATCATTACTTTTATTGTGGCTGTTAGCATAGCATCATTAGCATACTGTATTGCAGAGGCTGAGGGAAGACCTGAGGTGGATTGTTGCTGCTCATAATACCATAATTTCAGACCAAAGCTATTGTTATAGAGGCAATGCAATTATACAATTTTGCATCTTTTAATATCTGTTGGAAATTACACCGTTCTGGCTTCAATCAAATTCATGAGGTATGTGAAATGCAGTGACAGAGTAGATTATATTTATGGAAATCAGCCCATGAAAATCACATTTCTTTGATTAAACAACTCCCACGGCAGAGTTAATACCTTTAGTCGCAAATATTATGCATTGTTTTGCATGCAAAATCTTGTACAGTCAGTTTTCCTGGGGACTGAGTTTTGAAACCAATACATTCTGGGGAAAACAATTAGGTATGAAACTCTGACTGATGCCTGTAAACTAAGAATGAAATTGGGTCTGATAGCTGACTCTGTGCTGTCCACTCTGATCCTCAGGAGTAGCCTTATGGCAGAAAAAAAGAGGTCAAACAGGGTTTGGATGACAATGAAACATGTTTTAAAGGAGAGAAAACTGTACAAAGTAATGGGGGAATGCATTCTAATAAGACAGGGACACAGACAGAAGCTGTAACATTTAAGAGTAGCATTGTGTCGAGTTTGGTAGTCGAACCAAGCCTGCGATGACTTCACAAATCAAAGCACTTGTGCTCCTGAGAGGATTGTGCTTCATTAACAGATAAAGAGTGGAGGAGACAGAAGAAGAAAAAGAGAGGGGTGAGGGGAGACGGGTCTGCTCTTTGTTCCTTAGTCTATACTCATTTCACCGTTATCTACTTTAAGGAGCTTTATTTGATGACATGACCTATAAGTCTGAGGACCAGGAATTAACAAAGAGCACAGGTTGCTGCTGATTTGTGCCTCATATATAGCTAGGATACTCTCTTATCACATCCCCCTCAGGTGCTGAAGGCAAATAAACATGTTTGTGAATAAGTGTGAGAGAAAATAGGCCTACTCTTTATTTTAAAAATTGCTGCATGTAAACTGAACTTGGTCTTCTGCTCCAAGTAGGCATTCTTGTTGCAATAACACCATTAGTATCCTTAATCAGCTTAAAGATTGATTTGATTATCCCATTTAAGGGAATAATTAATCATTTGGGGAAATATTCTGTTTTTCTTTTGGTCTGAATACCGGCTGTAGCCTGATAGTTTTTACTTTATTCAAACAACCAAATGCTGTAAAGACATTAACTGTAAGCTAGCTAGCTTATCATGTGTGTTGACACTAACAGTATGTCTATTCCTAGCTAGCTTACAGTTAATGTCTGTACAACTGACTGCTTGAGTTAAATAAATATGCTTTCAGGCTGCAGCCTGCTCCTAGTTAGTTGCACAAAAACCAAACAGGGGTTTTAACTTTGCTCAGTGGTGGTTCTGGCATATTGGAACCTTGTAGCCCAGGGGTTGCCAAGTTTTATGATCAAAAATGCTCTTTTTTGCCCACATGTCAATGCAATTTTTGAACACATTCCCCCTGCACCTCAAGGCTGCAAAACATGTTTGAGCCTTAAGGTGACAGACTTAAAATAGCCACTTAATCACCACTATTAACATTCAGCAAAATTAGAAGGATAAGGAGCCAGACCATAGATGTCATAGGACTTTATGCAGCAATGTGAAAAACTAAGTGCAGTCTTACTGCTTCCATAGGAATTAAGAGGCTAAGTAGCGGCCAGGTGCTGCTTATCAGATGAACTTCATCAGCAAGTAGAAACACCTCAGTAAATGCAGAGGTTTGGTAGTTTGCTGATCTAGAGCATTCAGATGTCTGTTAATGCCACAATCTTCCCAAGAATGAAAATTCCTGCAAATTCAACCCAAGGTCAGACTGTGCAATGCTCAGAGAAATTACAACAAAATGCAGAGCGCTACATCTCAGACTCTGCAGGCCTCAGTTAGTATGTTAAATGTTAATGTTCACAACAGTACAATTAGAAAAAGACTGAACAAGTATGGCTTATTTGGAAACTACAAGATTTCTGGGGCAATGTCCTTTGGACAGATGAGATCAAAGTGGAGATGTTTGACCATAACACACAGCTCCACATTTGGCAAAAACTAAAAACAGCATATCAGCACAAACACCTCATACCAACTGTTGAGCATATTGGTGGAGGGGTAATGATTTGGGCTTGTTTTGCAGCCACAGGACCCGTGCACCTTGCAGTCACTGAGTCAATCATGAACTCCTTTGTATACCAAAGGATTCTAGAGTCAAATATGAGGCCATCTGTCAGATAGCTGAAGCTTGGCAAAAAACAAGTCATGCTACAGGACAATGATCACAAGCACAGCAGAATGGCACAAAAAATAAAGAATCAAAGTGTTGGCCCAGTCAAAGTGCAGATGTAAATCCAACGGAAATGGTGTGGTGGGACTTTAAGAGAGCTGTGCACAGACAAATGCATGGAAACCTCAATGAACTGAAGCAAGGTTATACAAAGGCAAGTGGGCCAAAATTCCAGCACAATGTGAGAGACTGATTATCATACAGAAAAATACTACTTTAAATTATTGTTGCTTAGAGATAGGGTGAGGAGTGCAGTCATTCAGGAGGGGCTTAGAGTAGAGCTTCTGCTCCTCCACATCGAAAGGAGACAGTTGAGGTGGTCCGGGCATCTGACTAGAATGTCTCCTGGGCGCCTCTTGGGTGAAGTGTTCTGGTTATATCCTGCCAGGAGGAGGCCCCAGGCAGATCCAGGACATGTTGAAGAGATTAGCTCTCTCGGCTGGCCTGGGAACGCCTCGGTGTCCCCCCCGGATGAGCATGGAGGAGGTGGATGGGGAGCGACAGGTCTGGGCTTCTCTGCTTAGCCTGCTGCCCCGCAATGGATAAGCAGAAGATGGATGGATGGATGGCCTTACTGACACAACCCCAAAGGGATTTTTCTCTCCTTTGAAAGACATGTTAGCTGTCTTTGTTGCTAAGTTAAACTAAAGGGGAGCTAGCTGTAGCATTACAGTTAACAGACAGAGGGCGTTGCCTCACAGCAAGAAGGCTCCAACTTCAAACCCTGGCTGGGATCTTTCCCTGTGGAGTCTGCATGTTCTCCCTGCAAGGGTTCTCTCAGGTACTCTGGCTTCCTCCGAAAAGTCCATAGACATGCGTGCGAGATTAATCGATGGTTCTAAAGTGTCCAGGGATGTAAGGTAGATAATGGTTAAATGTCGCTTTGAGAAGTCAACTAATACAGCTAGAAAAGCATTAATTAAATGAGAGTCCAGCCCACAGAGTAGCATCAATCTTCACATTTAAAGCAAATAAACATATTTATAAAAATATCCAGCTATTCTTTTTATGAGAATACACATAAGTCAATAAAATCCACTTTTCATCTTCACAACTGTAGACTCCCCTGGGAACCCCTGGGGAGGTCAGAGGTTAGGATTTCAGACAGAGTAGACCAGCAATGACCTGTGACATTATAACCTTCTGCTTCTGCTTATCAGTAACCTGTATGGTTGGCCATTAAGCCTTAGCCACTTCATAAACAAAGCGCATTCCTAGAATTTATGCCAAAAACACTTTTTATCTTATAGCCCATGAAACCAATGAGTATGTATGTTCAGTTAAAGAGACTCCTTTATGGTAAAAACAGAAGAATGAAAAAAGAAGGGAGAGTGTTAAGCAGGTGATGAGCAAGAGGATTATTTATAAGCCACAGATCAATAACCATTACATTTTTAATTTCGTCACAACTGGGTTTGGTGCACGCATGTCTATGTGTTAAAGGGCAAGATGGGGGAGAACAAGTGATGGGTGGGGGGAGGAGAGAATATTTAGACCATTATTCCCTTCAGTCTCACACACACACACACACACACACACACACACACACACACACACACACACACACACACACACACACGTGTTAATTTTCAGTTCTGCACAGCCTTTCATTCTGGTGATAAATGGAAGGCTGAGGTCTTGCTATTAAATCAGTTCTCTCAGGTGATTGAATAAGAGTTCCTAGGAGAGATTTAGATGGAGATCTTGCCTCTTCTGTTAGCGCAGTAAGAGCAAAACATGCTGCCTGCACCGTAGACACCATTTAACATTTCTCTAAACTATTTCTTCTCACTTTACCTTTACAATGTGAACTCCTTTCAAGATCCTCTGTATCCATACACCTCACACACCTGTCATATCTCTATCCGTGGTTGGAAACACTTAGCTGTGAGCAGTTAATGTGGCACCATTCGATTGGCCCAACATTTATCCATACCTAAATACCTTCCCTACCTTCCTATCTGCTCTCTACTACTCCAGTAAAGGCTAAAAATGTCCTAATGGTAATGTGAGCTGGTCTGTCATATGGAGTATGTTCTGAAGGCATTCATGGATCCTACAGACCAGATGAGCACTGTGACTAAAATAAAAACTTATTTCTTTTTTGTGATCACTCTCACTGGGTCTCCCATTAAACTTGGTGTAGACAACAACTGTGTCCAGATAATTGTGACTTTAATGATCCACTGACGTTTTTGAAGGGTCCATCCACAGGTCAGTTTGATGGTTGCTGGAGAATAATAACAAAAAAGTCTCCCTGACATGGTGAGCCTCAAGCACAACCATTACATTTGCATTTTTTTTATATCAGGCTACATTAACAGCTATGTGATGGTTTGATTTTTACCCACCTTCATGTCCCCTTTTATATAATCCAGAATTTATCGTTGGGCCGTATTGAGGACAAAATTATTGTTTTTCAGTACTTTAGTTTATGAGCAAATCCCAGCAAAATCAGCCTCAGCTTCTTGTTAATGCTACTAGCTGTTTGGTAACATAGTAATATGATAAACTAAGATGGTAAATGAAGTGAACATTACCTTCATACATGCTGACATTAGTGTTTTGCCTCACAAAACCACAATCATGGCTGTAGATGACAGTCCTGTTAAGAGCGTCTATGTATTAACTTGCATAATCTACTTTCTGAAATGATTTCTTATTTCTGTTGGGTATAAGACTTGCCTCCAACCCCCTTTTAATCGCCACCAATCAGCAGACTCTATTTACCAAGGGTACACTCAGTCACTACTAATTGCCATTTCATTTTGTCACCTCAATGGAGACTACACGCCAAATAGCCATTTCCCAGGTACCTTACAGTAGGTACACTATATTGCTTTAATTGAGACTTTAATCTATGCTGCCTGTCGGATAACAATTTTTTGATTGTTCATAGTGCTGATTGTGTGAAATGTCATGTGTGGGATATGAATTTCCCCAGTGAGCTCAGAAATGTCTGGAAAACACCTAGCACTCGCAGCCCTGAAACCTGATATTGCCTGAGGAAGTTGTGGTTTGGCTACAGCTCTGCCTGTAGACAGAAAACAATCATCTCTCGCTCTCTTCTACTCTCCCTCAGTCAGTCCCTGATCAAACATCAACTCCGCAGGGAGTGATAGACACACACTGAGCCCACCTGTTCTCCTCGGCACGCACAGCGGTGTTTTGTGCGTGTTTGAAATGATGCAGAAACCCAGTTTGCCTCTGCCATCATGACAGTAAGAGAAACAAGAGTGATAACACACACACACACACACACACACACAAAGAGTCCACCCACCAATCAAAAACGGCAAACTGGCAACCACACTGTCCATTGACTCAGTGGGAATGAATATGTGCCCGGCTGCATTCAGGCACAGAGCGAGGACGAAAGGGGGGATTATACCCTGATGGCCTATTCTTTTCTCCACAGCAGCCAGTCGCCAGCCGAGATGAGCTCTATTCGCCATTCCTGTCTCGTAGCTCCAGCCTCCCGGGCTCATCCATCTCTATTTCCCACTCCCTGTCGTCATTTCTCCAGCGCCAGTTCAGCTTTAATCAATCTAATTACCAACCGCAGAATAGACCCCAGACCCATCTACCTGTCCACCTATGTCTATCCAGGCTGTCTCTATGCTTTTGACCCAAACAGCCCCACCCTGCTACAGCAGGATTCATCTTTCTTTTTTTTTTGATGGTTTGCTATTTATATGCAGTCCCATGATATCATACAACCAAACTGCCATCCTCGCATATGTTTTTCTTGTAAAGTGTTTTTTTTGTGTGAATTATAAATAAACCAATTAAATTACATTTTAAATGAGACTATTTAACAAATATTAGCATTAATTTTGAATACTCAGTCCTTGCTAAATACAGAGGGAGAGTGAAAATGAACTTTCATGTACTTGGCCAACTTACCGATCACTGCAAAGGGATCAAATCACAGTCGGACTACTAGGTCTTCATAATATAAAGTGTGGCCAAGCGAGGAGAGAAAATTAGTCTGATATTCCTCCCTCTCCCTCTCTGACAATGGCAAGCTAATTAAAATCCTGGCATTTCATATTCATGACTAATTAGCTAAACGAGATGGCAGTTCCAAAGTGGGCTGCTCTTAATTAAGCTGGAGAATTTGGGTTACACCTTGGTGTGAAGGTGTGTGTGTCTCTATGTACAATGTGTGTGTGTGTGTGTTTGTAATTGTGTGTCTATAATAGCAAGGCAACATTAATCTTGTCTGGTGGCCTGACATTTTCCAAGAAGCTGACCCCTGTCTCAGCTGAGGCAGAGGGTAGAAGTTATTTCATGTTCGTTGTATATCCTGTAAAGTACACACTATGCATGTTGTTCCATATTGTCTGCTGCCCTGTTTTATGGATAGCTAATAATCAAGATGTTAGTATAACTTCTTTTGCACAATATAAGTGTCTCTTGTAAATAAATCATAACATAATTTCGTGCAACTAATACAAAGAAATGCATCTGTATTTACCCCCACCACATTTGTAGATGGTACGAGTTTGAAAATGTTTTTTCACAATGTTCAGTCACTTACTTTAATTGCTAAAAGTCTTCTTACAATGTGCATTGTATTACAGTTTCACAAACACTGCCCATTATTTAGTTAGGCCAATTTAAATCTACCAGACAAAACTTTCAGGAATTGAAGTCCATGAAGTCTTGACTGGTGCATAATTCTTGTGCGGTGGAGTTTAATTGCATGTACCCCTGAGGCACAGACCAACAGAACCAATAAATTTGAAAAAAAAAAGCTTCTATTTTGTCAGCTCTTCAATGGGATAAACATCTCTCTTGTAAGTACAGTTTCGACTGCCACCTCCTACTCGGCCATAGTCTTTAGGTCTCCTGTTTTTGGCACTTCAGTAGTTTTTTAAAAATTGTCTATTTAATAGAGAGATGAAGCAGAAATCTCAGTAGCCTGGACACAATTTATTAATTTTTTTTTTACTGTTATATCGTACGTGTGTGATCAAAGTACTCTCGTAAAGCATCTTTAGTCTGTGATGTCATGGAGAAAAAGAAACAAAGTACAAAAGCAGAAGTGAAGAGAAGGTAGGTGTAACTTTTCCTCCTATCCTTCTGATTCTAGTAATCTCAATCAGACAATCCTCTTTTGTTCTTTACACGATTCCCAAATCCTGGATAATTCCAAAGAACGACATTAGTGCAAACCTCTCTCCGTCTTTGTAGAGATTTGTATCCTTCAAAGCTCTCAGAGCTCGCCTGCTTTCATGTGGTCCTATTGGACAGGTGCTGAACTGCACAGGCTTGAAGATAGCCTCAGCCTTTCATTAAATATTTCTCCAGATGATGAAATAACACAGGTAATTTAAATCACAATGAAATATGCTATGAGAATTTATTTCAATTTTTCTTTGTTTTGCTACAATATTACAGGTTCAGGGAAGAATTGACACCAAGGATTTAAAAAAAAAAAAATCTGTTTTTTTTAAATGTTGTGTTATTAAATGTTAGCTACTGTAGCTATATGAATAGTTGACTCAGCTAATGGTAAATTAGGCACTAATGTTGCATTAGCTATGGTTGTCTTCTTTGGCTCAAAACACTGATATTTTGCCCCAGTAATAAATGTTATGTGTTATAGATATATAGCAGAAAACCTATCATGTGAACTCACACATGGTACTTACATTGTACTTTATTAACCTTGTGAGGTCTAAGTCATCACTAACACTGTTGTATCAGAATACAGACCTGTGCAAAAATGAAGGGATGAACCAGTATTGTGTCTACACACACAACAGGTAAATTAGTTGACTCTATGAAAAAGAGTTGGACAGGCATAAAAATGTATTTTTGCACCAACAAAGTGATTCCCAAAGAGCTGTTAACCAAAAACTTTGCATGTCTCAGCATGGTGTGCAGTGTGTCTTTAAAAAATTTGAGGAAGATCGACAAGTGGAAAAGAACAGTAACAGCAGGCCTAAAAATCTATCTACAGCAGATAAAGATCGCCGGAAAGTCATGTTCTTAAGAGATAGAGAAAAAAAAAAGAAGAAATCAAGCAAAGACCTGATGCAGAACCTGAGAGATGCATCTGGCCCTTCAGCTGATCCATCTATTGTTCACTGAAGCCTCATCAGAAATGGTCTCAGTGGCAGAGTACCTGTCAAGAAGCCGTTCTTAAGGAACAGAAACAGGGAGAAAAGGCTGAGGTTCGCCAAATGACACAAGAACGGGACTGAAAATCCGTGACAACGTGTTTGTTGGTGTGATTAATCCAAATGTTTTATTTTTGCTTCAAATTGCCATCAGTATGTACGGAGGAGGTCAGGACAGAAACAAAGCAGTGTCTAAAGCCATCTGTAAAACACAGTGGAGGCTCTGTCATGGTCTGGGGCTGCATTTCAGCCAGTAGTGTTGGAGATCTTAAAAAAATTGATGAAATTGTGAACACAGAAATGTACAGTCAGATTTTGATCCATCATACAATACCATCTGAAAGCCTGGACCTCAACATTAGTGTGGGATCACCTTGAAAAGAATGGAACAACATCCAAAGAAGAGATTTGAATGTCCTTCAAGAAGCCTGGGGAACTATTCCTGAAATCTACTTAAAGAAATGACAAGAAAGCTGCCGAAGAGAGTTCAAGAAGAATAAAGGTGGTCACACTGACTTTCAAACTCCTTATAATTGTACCAACTCTGTTTTTGCCTTATATACTGTATTTCCATGTATATGAGAAATGTGGGGTTGTTCAAAATTTTTGCACAGTACTTTTTAAGTGCTCTCCCAAATTTTGACAATCACATAATAAAGAAGATTACCATTCTAAATGACAAGAATAAAAATCTATTTCCTGCCTTGGATTGGGGTTATCATGGATTATGATTTAGACCTCACAGGATTAAAAGAAAAAATAAATCATGCCCTTTGAGAACTCAAAACTTTTCAACTCAATAATGGTAATCTAAAGTATGGGGATTTTTTTATGTGAGTGTTTTCAGAACAAAAATATCTATCTAAGCATCATGCTTTTAGCTGTGGGCAATAGGATGTAGGTTTCTACCCACTGAATTAAGGACACTAAGGCTTCATACTTTTAATGTTAACGTCACATTATCTGCATCAATTTCAGCAGCATAATGTGGCCTCCTCTTTTCTCCGTTTTAACCCAGGTGGCCCTGTTCGTGAATGAAACCTTGCAGGGGTGCTCTTTAACGAATGGTACCTGAGCCAGAAAGCAGTAAATAGTCAAAATTATAAACCACATACTTCCTCAATAAAGCAGCCTCATTTGAAGATTTACAGTGATAACAGGAACAGCAGTTTCCCCCTCTATGCCTCATTCTCTGTCATTAGCACAGCTAAAAGCCTTACTGAAAAGAAAAAAGAGAAACAAGGTTGCGTTTTACAGCTGTAATATAACTGATGGAAAGGAAGTAGATGCTTCCTGTAGATGACACTGTTGAAATGAGGTGTCTTAATGACAGAAAAAGACAAAAAAAAATAAAAGTAAAAAACGAACACATCCGCAGGTTCACTTTCAGGGTTCTGGGCTGAATATACTCACACAGACACACACACACAGCCTCGAGTCACATTAGATAATTTAATTAGATAATTTAATTTAATGTTATTACAGCACAAATGTTGACTACTAGTGTGCTGGTGTGGACGTGTATGTGTGTACCTCTGCACCTGTTTGTGTTGAATGCCATTCTGCCGCACTGGCTGGTTTTATTCTACTTGCTTCTGTAGTATATAGATTAGCACCAAGGTAATGAATAGACTAAGTGGGCAACGCCTCTAAAACAATAATGTCCAGTAACTTTTAGGATCTTTATACATTGGGACACATTGAAGGAAGCAACCAATGCACATGCAAAGCCAAGAAACATAAAGGTCATCAAATGGACGACAAAAAAAGCCCAAAACAGGATAGCGTCCAGGAGAGTGCTTAAATTATCTTGCACTGACAGTCTTGTCTGTATGGTGCATAATCTCCAAACCGCTGGCGGATGATGTGCATTAGTCTATGCGTGTGTGCACATTCCTATATGGGAGAGCAAAAGCAACAGAATTTCTCTTTCCTGGAAAGGCTACCAAAAAATATAATAAAATATCCCCAATTTACTGCAGATCGGTCATAAACATGCATCCTGAGTGGACTGCCATATTGTATTTCATCACACAGATTTAAATACAGCATTGATTAAATTTTTTCCTCCTGCAGTCTTTAAAAGTCCGTCCCACAGTGAAAGAGAAACAGCCTCAAAGAACAGCTCTGCCTCCTTCCTTGACTATGCAGGAAATTGTGAACATATTTCCGAGTTGTCACCTTGTCATCAATCAGTGTAAAAAATCTTTTAGCCAGAAAACATATTCTGTAACAGATCTATAACAACACTTTTATAGTGCATTTATCGTCTATGCAGCTACAAAGCACCAACCTCCAAGGTTGAAGCTGACAAAGAGGTGCCAAATGAAGTTCCTCTAATGGCCACTGCCTCCAAGATCATGTCAATCCTCTCTCACATCCATGTTAAAATGTTTATTTTTACACTAGGAATAAACCAGGATTGCCAACTCTCACACTTATGGTGTTGTGGTGCTTTGACCTTGATTCTCATGCCCTCTCGCTGCCAAAACAAATTGAAAGTGCATTAAAAGGAAACCTCAAAGCCAGTACTTTAAAAATAAAAATAAAGTGATAAGTTAAACAGCTAGTCTTAACATCAAGCTTGTTCCATGTTTCAGCACCAACATCATTTAATTACTTTAAAGGAAGAACCTGTCAAGACAAGTCTACTGTTCTACAGCTGAGACAGGTGAGTTGTCATGCTCAGACTCACAGCTTTCCTGTTAAATCATTTGTTACGGAGTGGCCATCCTCAGGCTCAGACATCCTGAGCTCCATCACAGTTGTCAGGCTGTCTGTCATTTTGTTACTTTTTCTGTATACATTCAAAGTCAGTATTTGAAGTAGTGTTTAATATGTCAGTTTCCATGATTCAAAATATGATTCGAACCACTGTGCTGCAGTGGTTTGAATCTGAGCCTGGTTCTGCCGGAGGTTTCTTCCTGTTAAAATGCAGTTTTCCTTCCCACTGTTGCCAAATGCTTGCTCATAGAGGGTCTGTTGGGTTTTCTCTGTAATTATTGTATGGTCTTTACCTTACAATATAAAGCACCTTGTGGCAACTGTTTTTTTTGTGATTTGGTGCTATGCAAATAAAAAGGAATTGAATTATCTGAGCTATTTCTGCTTTAAAAAGTATTTAAAATCAATGGGCTTTGTTGGTATGAAAATTTGAATTTAAAAAAATCCAAAATAATAAATATGACTTTATGACTGGTAGCAATAAACTATTTTTGTGCATCATGTGTTTGTGTGTGTTGTGTGTTTTTGGTTGTGTTTATTAATAATGAATAAGGCAAAAAGTAGCCTGGTAACAATGAAAATACATTTGTGTCATAAGCTGCTGATAAATTATTGTTACACATAGACAGAATTTTCAGCGAATAGGAAGTCATTAAGAAACCTTTGGTAAACAAAACTATTGATAATGACATGATGGCATCACAGCAGATACATAATTATTGGTGCGTTATCCTGCTCAAAGCAGATGGGTACACTATGGTCACAAAGGGATGGATATGGTCAGCAGCAATACTTAAGTGGGCGGTGGTATTTAAACATTGTTCATTTTGTACTAAGGGGCCCAAAATGTGCCAAGAAAATATCCCCCACACCATTACACTGCCAGCAGCAGCCTGGACCACTGATCCAAGGCAGGATGGATCCATGCTTTCATGTTGTTTTCGCCCAATCTCACACTACCATCCGGATGTTGCAGCAGAAATTGAGACTCATCAGACCAGGCAGCATTTTTCCAATCTTCTGTTGTCCAATTTTGTTGAGCCTGTGGGAATTGTAGCCTCAGTTTCCAGTTATTTGCTGACAGATACCCAGAGTGTTCTCCTGTTGCTTTAGCGCATCATCCTCAAGGTTTGATGTGTTGTGCGTTCAGAGATGCTCTTCTGCATATGTTGGCTGTTAAAAAGTAGTTATTTGAGTTACTGTTGCCTTCCAATCAGCTCGAAGCATTCTGGCCATTCACCTCTGACATCAACAAGACAATTTTACTCAGACTGCTGCTGCTCACTGGATCGTTTCTCTTTTTCAGCCCTTTCTCTGTGGGAGAATCCCAGCAGATCAGCAGTTTCTGAAATACTCAGACCAGCCCACCTGGCACCAACAACGATTCAAAGTTCAAAGTCTCTTAAATCACCAGGCTCTCTTTACCATGTCTACATGCCTTAAAATCATTCAATTACTGCCATGTGATCAGTTGTAGTCCGGGGAATCTGGTCACTGGCCTTTTTGCTCATGCTGTTATATTTACTTTTACACAAACATGGACACACGCTCTATGTCTGCATAACATTCAGTATCCAAGTACTGTATATCACTCCAGATGAGGCTTCGATCGATAACAAGCTCTCCACCCACCACAGAGAAAATCAGCCAACACAGAGCCCTGCATGTGGAAACTAAATCTGTCATACTCCAAGTCTAACAATACAGAATATTTCAGAGCGGAGACAGGAGACATGGAACAAAGTGAAGGCTGTGGTGCTGTGGAGGCTCAGTAGACAAGTGCAGAGTGAACTTACACAGGGACTTTGTGCCAACATTTCTCCTCTAATAAAGAGCACATACTCCCACCTCTCACTGCAAACTTAGAGGAGCTTTATTGGTTCACATCTGACTGACTGCTGCAGCCACAGGGGGTGAGTGTACATGTGTGAGAGAGTGGGTGGTCACCCCCCACCCCCACCCCCCACACACACAGAATATCAAACCTTTAAAACAAAGAGATGAGCAAAGAGAGGCAGGTTGATGGAGAGGGAGGAAAAGCATATGAAGGCATCTTTGACATGTATTAAAGTCCAAGAGGTCAAAGCAGCTTAGTTTAAAGTTTTGACTTAACAAACGTCTGCTTGATGAGCGCTTTGTTTAAATAGGCAGGTGTTTGAAGATCTGTGGGGGATTTATCATGCCAGTCAGCTGACGTTTATGACTGACAGCCAATGGGGAAATAAGAGGCTACTACACCAGCACTGTGCTTTCTGCGATGAGTTTTCCCGTAGATGCCTGATGGCAGTTCAATAACCCGAGCAATGGAAAGGTGGACGGACAGTCAACCAATGTCAGATGTTGAAACTCGAGGGCAGCACCAGGGTTGTGGACAGTTTTGAGGTTGGTAGTAGGAAATTAAATGAGGGGGGTCTGCTCACAGGTAGACACTGGATGTCTGTTTTTACTTTTCCTCTTTGTTGCTGTGTGAGTTCTTCATTTAGACAGCTCACATGCTTCCTGCCACTCGTGGAATTCTTCTTTGTATGTTGATCTCATTTTTCCAACTATCAGCAGCAGTAGGGGTAATAGTAGGAATAATTAAAGTATTTGCACCACTGTAAATGTGTGTGGGGTCAATTTACGCATGTGCGCCATTCTACTTTTGCACCGAGCAAATGTGCAACCATGGGGAAAATTAATTTCTTATTAAGTGACCTGCTTTCTTCTAAAAGCCTGTGTCCTGTAACAGCTCCAGTGTCTGCTACGTGCATACATAAAACACATTCTTTCGCCTCACTCCATTTATCAACAACCTTTGCGTTTCTGCTCCGGCTTGTCCTTAACCTCAATTACTATTCACCTGCTGTCTCACTTGGCTGCATACATCCAAGCGGCTTTAAATTCTTTTTCCAGACAGCCGGCTGGTTTCATTCGCATTATCTCTGATGGAATTTGTGGGCTGTCAGGAGACTTGAGCAGTAAAGTCAAACACCAATCTGGCAAGTGTGTCTTTTCTACCTGAGCACATTTATGATTTTCCCCAGGCACTCACACACTCTGATTGGATCTTTTGCAGTGCTTTCACTCCTGCATGCAGATGATGCACATGAACACACACACACACATATAAATGGGTTCATCAAAGATAAAGTTGCTGCTGCACTAATTCCTTAATGTCCAGTTCTTTACAAGCACTTCTAATATCCCAAAGGAGCTAATATAGATCTAATGAAGGCTTTTCTTTCACACACTCTCTTTCTCTATCATTCAAGGTAACACTTGTGGTTAGAAGATTACATACACTCTTCATGGGCATGAGCGTCACGGTAATTTTGGACTTGTAATGATTTCTTCAAACTGTTTTTTTTTCCAGGGTGGAATGATTGTGTAGGATACATCTTAAATGACTTAAAAAAATAAGGTACACAAATTAGAAAAATATCCTAAATAAATTAAAATTCACACAAAGTCAGAAGTATACATACAGGCGCAAAAAATATATACTTACATTCAGTTAAGTGGTGCTGATGGTTCTGCAGTATCTTTTAATTTGACATGGCCAAGGCCTATTAACCTCACATTAGTGATCATGATGGGCTACAGCTGGTAGTTTCTCTTTGCCAGCATAAAAAGGATTTGTGTGACAGCACTCATTGGACTGACCAATATTCAGAACAATGGGAAAGTCCAAGGAAATCAGTGAAGATCTAAGGAGAATTGTAGACTTACAGGAGTTGGGAAGGTCTCTTGGTGACATATCCAAATAAATCGAGATTCCAAGACCACCAGTAAATAAGTACAAGTTATATTAATGTATCACAATTTTGCCAAGGTGTGGAAGAAGAGCCAAACTGTCACCCTCAGATGAGAGGAAATTGGTTGGGATGTTCAGGAACTACCCAGGAACCACCAGTGTTCAAGCCTGCCATTAACGGGAAACTTCTGGAACACCAGTATCCACAGTGAAGGGAGTTTTACATCATAAAAAGAACAGTTCAAAGAAATCATTAAAAACCCCAAATTGCTATGGAATTCATGCTCATGCTGAGTGTATGTAAACTTCTAACAACAACTGTAGATCCACTGAAGGCTCTTCTTCCTCTTATGGTCTTCTCTATCATTCAAGGTAACATTTACTATATTGACCAAGAATTCATGTCATTAAATATATAGTAAAGCTGAAGCTTGTCAAGCTTGTTTGTGAAAATCCAAACGTACAATTCATAGCTAACGATTTTTTTGGAGAGGTGCGTGTGTGTGCACTTACCAGTGTTGATTTCCATTGTAGTCACTGTGACTTAGGGTGGCCAGATACTAAGTAACTAAATGTTTGTGTGTTTAACATGTGAGAGATGTATGTTTTATTTGAATGTATGAATCATGAAGTTGTGGTTTTAACCTGCTATAATAGGGTGGGCTTGTAGAGATTATAGGTGGGCTACTGGGGAAGTAGGCAGCTCTGAGTATCTGAGTTAGATTAAGTTATATGGGTGGGCATCATTTTAACGGCTACTGAATACAACCGAAATGAGACACGAGCATTTATTGGACTAAAATGTAGACAAACATATTGCATAATGAATGCAACAACAAAACCTCACTTAAGTGTGAAAACAGACAAAGTAATAAACCCATCAAGATATGAGTATTGATTGGGAGCCCTCTTGAGGACAAGGCAGAACAGGAACTATCCATCGACACAATTATAGGAAATATTGAGTGCCTGGCTTCACTACAGGATCTGTCCTCTTCTGTTAACAAAGAAAATTCCCCAGTAAGACACACACATCCACCATATCTTATCCATCTATTTAACTGAACCCATTTCAGAGTCTTCCTTCACTCTCTTCTCACATCCATGTTTTCTTTTGCTGTTCATCACAAACTTACTTCCATCCATCATCCCAGCTGGCTGATGCCTGGCAGAGTGCCTTGACACTCCCCCCCCCGGGAGAAGGACACACATCTTCCACATTCATCATCCCATATACACTTAAAAGATAAAGTTGCAAGGAACTTTCTGGAATTACCAGCATTTGTGCAGCGCAAGTCAAAAATATAGACAAACACAACATATTGCAATTGTAGAGATGACATTGGAAGTGTGGGTTGCAGAGCTGGATTTGTATCCCATTAAAGGTGTTGTGTCTTCTGACTAAGCATATAGTTGTGGTCAGATATTAACATGCACTCATCATGGGCATGAGTGCCGCCTTTATGATTTCTTTAAACTGTTCTTTTTCCAGGGTGGAATGATTGTACAGGATACATCTTCAACACCTTTAAAAAACAAGATTTGGGTGCACAAATTTGAATTTATTCTGACTTTTGCAAAAGCATACCTACACACTCAAATACAGTGCCTTGCGAAAGCACTCAGCACCCCATCTTGACAGAAAAAAACAGAAATGTAGAAATTTTTGCAAATTTATTAAAAAAGAAAAAGTGAAATATCACATGGTCATAAGTATTCAGACCCTTTGCTGTGACACTCATATTTAACTCCCATGCTGTCCATTTCTTCTGATCCTCCTTGAGATGGTTCTACTCCTTCATTGGAGTCCAGCTGTGTTTAATTAACCTGATTGGACTTGATTAGGAAAGGCACACACCTGTCTATATAAGAGCTCACAGCTCACAGTGCTGTCAGAGCAAATGAGAATCATGAGGTGGAAGGAACTGCCCAAGGAGCTCAGAGACAGAACTGTGGCAAGAACAGATCTGACCAAGGTTACAGAAGAATTTCTGCAGCACTCAAGGTTCCTAAGAGCACAGTGGCCTCCATAATCCTTAAATGGAAGAAGTTTGGGACGACCAGAACTCTTCCTAGACCTGGCCGTCCAGCCAAACTGAGCAATGGTGGGAGAAGAGCCTTGGTGAGAGAGGTAAAGAAGAACCCAAAGATCACTGTGGCTGAGCTCCAGAGATGCAGTAGGGAGATGGGAGAAAGCTCCACAAAGTCAACTATCACTGCAGCCCTCCACCAGTCGGGGCTTTATGGCAGAGCGGCCCGATGGAAGCCTCTCCTCAGTGCAAGACATATGAAAGAAACACATGAAGGACTCCCAGACTATGAGAAATAAGATTCTCTGGTCTGATGAGACCAAGATTGAACTTTTTGGTGTTAATTCTAAGCGGTATGTGTGGAGAAAACCAGGCACTGCTCATCACCTGCCCAATACAATCCCAACAGTGAAACATGGTGGGGGCAGCATCATGCTGTGGGGGTGTTTTTCAGCTGCAGGGACAGGACGACTGGTTGCAATTGAAGGAAAGATGAATGCGGCCAAGTACAGAGATATCCTGGAAGAAAACCTCTTCCAGAGTGCTCAGGACCTCAGACTGGGCCGAAGGTTCACCTTCCAACAAGACAATGACCCTCAGCACACAGCTAAAATAACAAAGGAGTGGCTTCAGAACAACTCTGTGACCATTGTTGACTGGCCCAGCCAGAGCCCTGACCTAAACCCAACTGAGCATCTCTGGAGAGACCTGAAAATGGCTGTCCACCAACGTTCACCATCCAACCTGAGGGAACTGGAGAGGATCTGCAGGAAGAATGGCAGAGGATCCCCAAATCCAGGTGTGGAAAACTTGTTGCATCATTCCCAAGAAGACTCATGGCTGTACGAGCTCAAAAGGTGCTTCTACTCAATACTGAGCAAAGGGTCTGAATACTTATGACCATGTGATATTTCACTTTTTCTTTTTTAATAAATTTGCAAAAATTTCTACATTTCTGTTTTTTTCTGTCAAGATGGGGTGCTGAGTGTACATTAATGAGAAATAAAATGAACTTTTTTGATTTTAGCAAATGGCTGCAATGAAACAAAGAGTGAAAAATTTAAAGGGGTCTGAATAC
>JAMQGT020008827.1:0-105828 GCA_024447675.2 Pterophyllum scalare | reverse complement strand
GCGCTCACACACACTACTGAAACGCTCTCACACACACTACTGAAACGCTCTCACACACACTACTGAAACGCGCTCACACACACTACTGAAACGCGCTCACACACACTACTGAAACGCGCTCACACACACTACTGAAACGCTCTCACACACACTACTGAAACGCGCTCACACACACTACTGAAACGCTCTCACACACACTACTGAAACGCGCTCACACACACTAGTGAAACGCTCTCACACACACTATTGAAACGCGCTCACACACACTACTGAAACGCTCTCACACACACTATTGAAACGCGCTCACACACACTACTGAAACGCTCTCACACACACTACTGAAACGCGCTCACACACACTACTGAAACGCTCTCACACACACTACTGAAACGCGCTCACACACACTACTGAAACGCGCTCACACACACTAGTGAAACGCTCTCACACACACTACTGAAACACACTCACACACACTAGTGAAACGCTCTCACACACTACTGAAACGCGCTCACGTAAATACACACACTCATGCACCTACTGCATACATCGACGTGGCACTGAAAGAATCTCGCATTGCAGTACATGGGATTTTTTGCAGCAGCAGCAATGATGATGGATGGAAATATGCTGGAAGTTGTAGAAGTAATATTTTTAAAAACTTTATTCACCTTATCTCTATAGCAGCCCAAATAAGGCCTGGAAGCGTTATGGCGATACCTGTTTATTGAAAAAAAAAGCGTCACGTGACACAGGCGCCACCGCATGGCTGCCATGGAAACGAGCACCTCATCAGTTAGTGCTTGCAGCTGAGGCAGTAGACCCCGCAGAGGACTCAAGCACAACCTCGACGTCCACGGTGAGCAAAAGTCCCTCTTAGCAATATGAAGCACAGAGTAACATGTTTAAAGCTTTAAAAAAAAAAAAAAAAAAAGATTTGCTAGTTCCCACCAGTGCAAACGAAGAAGTACAAAGACTTCCAGACTGACATCGTTTTCCCAACTCTCAGCATGAACTACCGTATCTGTAGGGGAAGAGAGGGGAGAAGTAAGCAAACTCAAAACGGACGAAATGAGTTTAGCCTGTTTGTTTTTGCTTTTCCAGGAAAACTCCACCTTAATTCTGGCCTTTTATTGGCTTGCGTTCTTCTTCTGCGTCATTAGCCCTTCTTAAACCTGTTCTTGTGGTATTAGCTCAGGGGTGTCAAACTTAATCACAGGACGGGCCAAAGTTAGAGCACACAGAGTCGCGGGCCGAACAGGATTAAAAATAATTATTATAATCAATATTAAATTGAATGGCTAGAATACGGCAATTTTTTCCTCAGCATATTAAATAAAATATAAAATTATATTTTTCTTCAAAAACATCATATATTTCAAGCTGATGAAAATTTGCAATTTTTTTATTTTTAGACTTATTAAGGTGCGTCATTGTGCCGTAGAGAAAAGTCGACTACCACAGCCACCTTTCATCCTCAGGTAGCTCATCGCAAATGGCACGTCACCAAATTCAGAAGCTATTTCTCGGAAACTGACGGTGATTTAAACCTTTGCCTCTCATAAAGTCTGTGTTCTGGTGATTATGACGCGTTCTGTCTTCAGGACTTTGCTGCGCAGCGTTTCCTGCTGTGTGACGCAGTGATGCACTGTCAGCTCACCTGTGCAGGTTTCCCTCTGCATTTTCCATCCCATCAATCTGCTCCTTTCCCTGCACATTGCAGGCGGGGAAAACAGACATACGGTTTACCTCCAATGTCAGTGATCAGGTCCTCTTCCTTGCCTCTTTGGAAAAATCCCTGTTTTCCACTTTTCATTTGGCCATTTTGGGGGGTCCAGACAGCTTAAATGTCACTGTAAAAAGTGCTGACCGCTGTTTTGTTTTTTTTGTTGTTGTTGTTTGTTTTGTTTTTGTTTTTTTGTTTTTTTTTTACCACTGATCAATGAATCATTGGCAACAGGGAAAATGGGTTAGCGCACAGGTCTTGGCCTGCGCTGCAGCTGTTACAGTACATTGTGGGATTTGTAGTATGTGGTTGGAGCGTGAATTACCCACGGGCTATTTATAATAGCTAAATGAAACCATCTTGCGGGCCGTGTAAAATTATATCGCGGGCCGCATCTGGTCCGCGGGCCTCGAGTCTGACACATGCGTAGTAGATAAAGCTAACTTCTACAAATTCCCTCCATAGGTAAGCATGCAGGCCAGCAGGGAACGGATGATGTTTCCGGTGCTGGTCAGCAGGGACAGGGTCATCAGGGAATTCCCTCAGGTACCTCCATTTTTTTATTTTTGTAAACTACAGACAATTACTTACTCAGATTCAAAGAACTACTTTAACCACAGTGTTGTAGGAGTGCAGCTAAAGTGACTTCTAACTTTCTCATATGCTTAAGGGTCATTCCATATCAGTTCACCAAATTTAAGAATTCCCAGCCCAACCATGTCTGATTTCACTGTGAAAAAAATTCCAGGGTGATGGCATATTTCTTAATAGGACTTTCTCCTTAATAGGTGAAAAACTGCCAAATTTTCGATCTTCCGTTATTATTTTGCTCATGCTGTCTTTCAAATGAAGTCGGGGGTGTTGAAGTCAGGGGTACCATTTTTAAATGACTATATCTAGATAACTACTTAAGCAATTCAAAATTCATTCAAAATTTTTAGGCCAAATATCTGCTACTTCAGGAATATGGCATTTCAAAAGTATAGCTCATGTAAACATTTTTTAAATGTATTTTCATGAAAGTTTGTTTGTTTGTTTGTAACAACCTCAATTTGAGTTTTCTGGAGAGATTTGGTATCTTGAAGTAACACATACAAAGTCTTTGATGGTGTTCTGCATCACTTTCCCAAAATTTTGAAAAATTCATATTTTTGTTCAGGCAGCAATGATGGCCTCGGAGTTTACATTCTAATACTTGTAAAATTGACAGATTTTGAGCTAGAGAGCATGAGTGCAATGTGTGTCTCATTGATTAGGCTAAATTATTTACGGACTATTACCCCAGTACAGGCTGTCCTGTACTGGGGTAATAGTCTCTGACTTCATAACAAAAAAAAGAGCAAACTAATAATAGAAAGTTAAATTTTGCAGTTTTCCCATTAAGAGGTCAATAAGTTCAGGTAAATCAGAGATGGTCAGGTTGGAAACATAGAATGACCCTAAAATCAGTAGTGGATCATGGTAGTTAGACTGCTGCAGCTGGCAACCAGTGTGAGTCAACACATGCTGGGGTTAAGAATCTATAATATACAGTGGGGGAAATAATTATTTGATTCTTCTGCTGAATTTATAAGTTTTCTCACTCACAAAGAAATGAACAGTCCCTAATTTTTATTGAAGTTTAATTTTAATGGAGAGACAGAATAACAACTTAAGATTCAGGGGGAAAAACCCATTACATATAAGTTATAAATTGATTGTCATGTCATTGATTGAAATAAATATTTGAGCTCATACAGCCCAGCCAGAATTCTTGCTCCCACAGATTGCTGTGTGCCCATTTAGCACACAGAGTACAATCAGTTGGTTACACATACTCCTGATCTCAGCTTATGTGTATAAAGCACACCTGTCCACAGAATCAGTTTCTTCCATTCCAACCTCTCCACCACCATGGGTAAGACCAGAGAGCTGTCAAAGGACATCAGGGATGTCTGTTCATTTCTTTGTGAGCAAACTTGCAAATTCAGCAGGGGATCAAGTAATTATTTCCACCTCTTTATAGCTGAGATCAAATTTGGACAAGAAGTTATGGTTTTCTGTGTTTCAAAAATAACTAGCAAGGTGAACACTTGCAAGCATCTGCCGATCAGCCAATAATTTTAGTACAAAAGACTGAACCTTCTCACATTATTAAAAAAAATGCATATTTGCATTGTGTGTCCTATCCTTGTCAGTGCTACACACCTGGGTCCTCCCTGCAGCTGAAGAAAGACTGGGACATTCAAGCCATTGTAGCCTGTAACAACAGAGCTGCCAGGCCCCAGCCGTGAGTCTCCTGCTTTTTTGTTGTCATTGTCACAGTAAAAGCATGCACTGTATTATTCAATTCAATTCAATTCAATTTTATTTATATAGCGCCAAATCACAACAAACAGTCGCCTCAAGGCGCTTTGTATTGTGGGTAAAGACCCTACAATAACACAGAGAAAACCCAACAGTCAAAACGACCCCCTATGAGCAAGCACTTGGCGACGGTGGGAAGGAAAAACTCCCTTTTAACAGGAAGAAACCTCCAGCAGAACCAGGCTCAGGGAGGGGCAGTCATCTGCTGCGACCGGTTGGGGCTGAGTGGAGAGAGACAGGACAAAAGACATGCTGTGGAAGAGAGCCAGAGATTAATAATAATGATTAAGTACAGAGTGAAGTATAAACAAGTAAATAAAGGTGAATGAGAAGAAACAGTGCATTATGGGACCCCCCCTCAGCAGCCTAGGCCTATAGCAGCATAACTAAGGGATGGTTCAGGGTCATCTGATCCAGCTCTAACTATAAGCTTGATCATAAAGGAAAGTTTTAAGCCTAATTTTGAAAATAGAGAGGGTGTCTGTCTCCCGAATCCAAGCTGGGAGCTGGTTCCACAGATGAGGGGCCTGAAAGCTGAAGGCTCTGCCTCCCATTCTACTTTTAAGTATCCTAGGAACCACAAGTAAGCCAGCAGTCTGAGAACAAAGTGCTCTATTGGGGTGATACGGTACTATGAGGTCTTTGAGATAAGATGGGGCCTGATTATTCAAGACCTTGTATGTTAGGAGAAGGATTTTAAATTCTATTCTGGATTTAACAGGGAGCCAATGAAGAGAAGCCAATATGGGAGAAATCTGCTCTCTCTTTCTAGTCCCTTTCAGTACTCTAGCTGCAGCATTTTGGATCAGCTGAAGGCTTTTCAGGGAGTTTTTAGGACAGCCTGATAATAATGAATTACAGTAGTCCAGCCTAGAAGTAATAAATGTATTATCTGTCTGATGGGGTCAGAAAACAAAACGTCTATATTCTTTTAAAGGTGGGACCCAGACAAAATGTCAAAAGTGGTGGTGGTTGGTGATTTTAATGTTGGGAAGACCTGCATCCTTAAAAGGTACTTCATTAGTACTGTAAGTAGAGCTAAGCCAAAACACTAGGAACAGGCATCATATTCAGTCTATATTAACTACAGTTGGTCGTTTTCCAGTAATTATACAGGGTTCAAGCCAGAAAAAAATTCAGCCCGATGCATGGAAAAAGTTGCTAAATTTGTCACTTTAAAAAAAAAAAAAAAAAAAAGTTGCTAGGAGGTTCTGAAAAGTCGCTAAGTTAGCAACACTGAGCTCCTGGGAATTTATGTTTAATGGGAAGCTCAAAATTGTCATTTGTGCTCCCCTTTTCCTCTTCTCCCCCCTCTTTTTAACACTTTCTGTAGCCACGCAAAATCAAACATCAACAGGGCTGTTGCGAGATCTCGCCTGCACACTGAACAAAACTCTGTCCCCAGTGGTAGATTGCAAATTGTAGTGCAAAACATACTTAAATGCAGTGATCTAGTGAGAGAAAACAAATCGGTCTGGTATCAGTGACAGGTCGCAGTGCGCAGTGCGTGCCGGCTTGCTAATTGCAGCGATAGCAAAGAGTTCTGATTGGTGAAATTCTCAGACCAGCGCAAGACGACCTCAGCATGGTGCCGCGTCACACGATCAACCGCTGGCTAGAACCCTGCTTATACTTTTTATTTAATTTTTTTAATTAAGTCAAAATATCAAGAATAAATATTTTTGAGAATATGACTGAGATAATAAAGTCAAAATGTAAAAAAAAAAAGTTGTTTCAGATCATTCTACAAAATGGCTTGTGCTGATTAATCAGTGATGTATTTTTAAAATTGGGTTTAGCAGCAAGGAAAATGCCTCTTTTAGTACAAAATAAAATAGTTTGCTAATTACGATTAGGACTTTGAACAGACCTATTCCAGAAGGTATTTTCCATCTTGTTGATGTTACGGTGTCAACATTAATTCTCAGTGTTTGTAACCCACACAAGTTGATCTTTCCATCTCATCAATCAGTGATTATTTCAAGCCAGTTAATGCCCTGCAGATGCAAAAAGATCCAGACTTTGACCATCTGAGCCATTTTATTTTTTATGAAGGATCCGTCATTCCTTTTGGCATATCACCCAAATGGAGAGGCACATTGATTGATTGCCTTTATTTCTGACATATAAAACAACAAACCCATATACATATATTGGCATATATGTAATGTATGTGTATACACACATAGATTACAATTAGCATCTGCAATCAAGGTCCACCTAAAAGAAAAGTGGAACCAGGAGAGAGAGTAGACTGAGAGAGGACTTGTAAATCTACAGACCAAATTTGTAAAATTTAAAAAATAAACTTGAACATTCTCCTAAATTGGTAGATTTTGGGAAATATTAAAGGCTTACATGTACTTGATGACCTTTATTAAATTAAAACTTGTAGTCAAATGCAAAAAAACTATACTGATTGGAAAGAGTTGTGGGTTTAGGCCCCGGGATCTGGATGTTCTCAGAAACATCCAGAGACCTTGCTGTGAATCGGGTGCAATCAGAAGAAGAAAACTCAATGATCTGGATGAGGTAATGGACAGAAGCTATCACCTACAGTTGCACGTGCTGATTAAGGTGTGCCTTAATGACGGGGCTTCCTTGTGGGTAAAAACTTATAAATGTACAAATATGAGACTTTTAAAATATTTTTTGTGGAATATCATTCCCCCTCCCCGTCTAATATTTGCCATGTTACTATATTTAATTGGTTTCATATTTATTTAAACCCTATATTATTCTACACCCAACATGATTAAAAACCATAATGCATAGATCTACATTTAGAACATGTTTTATGTAAAACTCTTGCCTACACTATAAAACCACTGGTTGTTGAAGAATATAGTCAGATCTGTTTTGTTCTTCCTGTTTTCAGATTTTGTAAAAATGTGTTTCTAAGAGGATACAAACCCACCATAGGAGTGGACTTTGAGATTGAGCGGTTTGACATATGCGGAATGCCCTTTTCTCTTCAGATGTGAGTAGACTCTAAAGTACTGCAGTGAAACTGCAGCATGCTGTTTTTCTCCATTCGTGCTAATTGGTAATGTTTTCTTCCAGCTGGGACACTGCAGGTGAGGAAAGGTTTAAGTCTGTCGTGTCTGCATTCTATAGAGGTGCTATGGGTAAGAAGCTGTTGTGATTTCTAATTCTGAGAGAGACAGCTGTTCTAATGTTTTTTAAGGTTTTTGTGCATTTTAGCCTGTGTAAACTAATGATATGAAGAGTTCTTGTTCTTCTTTTTCAGTAATTGTCTGTCTTTGACATGACAAACATTAAGTCTCTAGATCATACACAGTACGTCTGATTATCATTGGGTTTAGTCCAAACTACAAACTGCTTCATCACTGTGTAGTTTAATATCTCTCTAGTTATTATCTATCACTAATATGTGAGCCTTGACTCTCTGATATTATCCAAGTTATCACTTGACTCTGCTGCTTCATAACATCCTTTGGCTACTCATTTTGGCTTTCTACTTTCTCTACACTAAGCTCACATGAACAGTCTCAGCTCTCATAGTAGAGAACCACAACAACGAGTGATTCTGTTCAAGTATAGACTTGACTGGTTCTTATAGTGCTCTTCTACTCGAGCACTCAAAGCGCTTTATATAACATAACATTTATATAACTTCATTCACCTATTCACACAAGCACTTTTTGCTCCATCTAAATGTAGTCTAACATTTGAGCACACTCACATTCCAATGAACACATTGCAGAGCAGCTTGGGGTTCAGTATCTTGCCCACGAATACTTTGGCATACAGACTGGAGCAGCTAAGAATTGAACCACCAACCTTCCAATTAGTAGATGACCTGCTCTACCTCCTGACCACCACATAGTATTCCCAGGGGGTCTCCCATCTAACCAGGCCCACCCCGGCTTAGCTTCCGAGATCAGATGTGATCGGGTGCACTCAGAGTGGTACGCTGACACTGGGAGAGAGAATCTATAAGCACAGATTATTTTAGGAGTGTAAAAAGGTCACCTACAGCAGGAGGGATGTTTCATGTGTCTTTGAAGAGGTGCTTGAGTAAAATCATGGCCTCCTGCCTTTTGATGTACTCAAACAACAACAACAAAATTTTAGTATGTATATGCACCTGGCTGCTTTCACAGCCAAAGATAAACATGCAGTTTGGCTGAGGGGTCATTTCATTGGAGGAGGAGAAAGACCCAGAGCAAATATATGTGTATGTGGGTGTCACTAGATGACCATTTGAGAGCGGAGTGGGGTGTGGGGGAGAAATGGGGCTGGGAGTGTGGAGTGGGGTGTGGGGGGCAATAAAGGAGCATAATATGACTCCAATTAGAGATGCATGATAAAAGTTTTTTTTCTGCCTGTGAGGTGAAAAAAGGCCTGTATTGTGTGGGAATGTCTGGCTATTTCTGAGAGTTGAAATTAAGGCTTTCTACAGGCCAGGTGACAATGACACTTTGTTAATAAGGGAGCTGTAACTGCTCCCTACAAACTCTTTTTTTCCCTTAATGAAACTCATCTGAGTATAGGCACATAGGTCGCTTTGTATCACAATCACATGGATGCTTAAGCGCATGTTACTGGAAATGCATGATCTAAAAACTATATGTTTTTCTGACTGTGAGAAGCCAAAAGAGAGTGAGGGGTGTTTGGGGTAGGTATTGTTTTTGAGGCTTGTATGGTGTGTATGTGGAGTTCAGTGAGCTATGTCCCATGGTGAGGAAGAAATGTCCTCCTCCTGAGCAGCAAAAAGCTGCTGCTGCCGCCATGGTGGTGGAGCTACAGACCACTGTTGCTGCCCTTCCACAAGCCACTGCTGCCACCACCTTGACCAGAAGGAAAGGTGTGTGGTGGTTGAGCAGAGGCCTCCTAAAACATGAACAAAGTATTAAGCGCATTTGTAAGAGAATGCACTTTAAACAAAACAAAACAAAACAAAAAACAAAAATACAGTAATTCAAATAATTGAACATTTAAAGGGCTAAAATTCTGAAATTTTTTGGTAGTTTTGAGTAGGCCTGAAGTTGATTAAGTGATTTACGAAAGAAAATAAAAAAAAAATTATGTATGATGATTTTAATAGCAGTTTTTTTGGTGAGTGTACATTTTTGCCACAAAGGTATCCAGATGGTGCAAAATTTGAGGAGGGCAAGAAATTCAAGAAATGATCTCTTGAAAGGGCACAGCTGTTAGCTGAAAGCCACTCCAGGTGACAGCCTCATAAATGCCGAGATGTGCAAAGCTGCCATCTAAGCAAGAGGTGCCTATTCTGAAGAATCTAAAATCAAACACACATCATAGTTTAAGACTTTTTTTTGTTTACTAAACAATTCCATGTATATTTGTTTAGTTTGGATGACACTAGGATTAATCTACAATGCAGACCATTTTTTTAAATAATGAAAAACCACTGAATTAGAAGGTGGGTCCAAACTTTTTACTGGCACTGTATGCAATAAACATTATGCACAGTATAAACAAATGAAGAGGGTGTAGGAATGACTGAATGAAGAGTATAGGAGTACTTGAAGTAGAATGCGCCATGAGTGTTCAAATTGAGTAGAAAGGCTATATATTAGTACCAGTCCATTTACCATATTAAGGAGCCTTTATTCCCAAACCCTTTCTTTAGTTGTGATGTGAGTCACCCCAAATTTAAGCAGAGAATCTACATAGCAAGCATATGCATTATACAGTCGTAACTGAAACGTACTGAAAAACATACTGCTCAAATGAAAAAAACTGTCATTGTATAAAGATATGTGGATTAATTAGCTATTTACCTCAGGACTCAGTGGAGATGAAATCAGAACTAATACCAGAGTTAATTTTAGACCCTTATGTTGGAAGAGATGATGACTGAGTTTGAAATCAAGATTAAACGCTCATCAAGTAGCTCTCCATTTATATTTCAGTATCCATGTTTTTGTTTCTTCAAGAGAATCAGCAACTTGTTTTAAGTGACAAGTTAGTAGGCAGTTTGTACTTAAAGTAAATATATTTAATTATTTTAGCCAGTGGTTGCAGGAGTCCTTGAAAGAAAATGAGCCTGAGTCCTTTTTCATCTTCTTGGTTGGTAATAAAACTGACCTGCTGGTGAGTGTGTTTTTTTTTTGTTTTTTTTTTAAAAAGTGCACTCAGCGGCCACATGTTAGATACACCTGTTCAACTGCTTGTTGGCACAAATATCTAATCAGCGCATTTAAGTATGTAGACATGGCCAAGACATGCACCAGGTCACAAAGCTCAAATCACCTCAAACTGGTTTCTTGAACATGGCAGTGAGGTTCCTAATCCAATAGAGCACCTATGGGACATGGTGAGATTTACATCACAGAAGCAGGTGTAGCTGACAAACCTGCAGCAGCTGCACGTATGGTCAGCAACTGCATGTCAGTATGCACGCAGATCTCTGTGGAAAGTTTCCAGCACTCTGTAGAATCTATGCCATGAAAAGTTAAGGTAGAAATAGAGGGTCCAATTAGGTACTAGCAAGGTGTGTTTAACAAAGTGGTTGGTGAGTGTATGTATACATGTTGTGCTGATTTCAAGTATGTTTTGTAGTTCTGTTACCCAGATATCTTGTTTTTAAGCCGCGCCAGGAAAGATGGAGGACAGAAAAAGACGCCATCAGCATTGCCGAAGAAATGAATGCAGAGTTTTGGGCTGTTTCGGCTAAAACGGGTAAAACTATTATCCTGCAGTTGTCAATGGTATCTTACATCGTCTGTTACATACACTATAATGCATCCAAAAAAATGCCTTCATAAGAAACTGCTTATTTTTCTTATTTTCAGGGGAGAACATACAGGATTTTTTCTTCAGGGTGGCAGCTTTGGCATTTGAGAGCTGTGTACTAAAAGAAATAAGAAGTGCAGTTCATGCTGGGACTGGGCCTGGAGATGGTATCAGTAAGTAACTCGGTCCTAAAGTCATAGATATTGATAGTAAAAGTCCCTCCTGTGTAAATATGTGCATGAACTTGTCTCATCAGGGTCAGATCGTGTCAACGTGGAGGAGGAGACGTCACCCAAAGGCAAGAAGAGAAAGTGTTGTAGATGAAAACTGGAACAGTCAAAACTGCTGAGACTGAAAGTGACTGAGCGTGCTCCACTGAACTGAAAATGTGACTTAAGACATGTTGTGTTAGATTTAGTTCAGGTACCCTGATGGTGTTTAAAGGCTTAACCTGCGGTCATTGGTTTGAAGCTGCCAGTTAGGGCATTTTTCACTAAGTCTTATCAATTTGGATCAATGTGTGTTTTTACAGTCAGCCCAGGTCACAGTCTCCTCATGTAGTTTTGGACAATTCTATACAGGTGGACTGTAGTGCTCAGACTGAAATTTTACATGTATATTTTAGATTTCATTCTTTATACTCATACTTTTTATTATTCTAATCAATTTTATTGTGAAATGTGTGTTACCCATTGAGACATTACACTGTTTAACACACTTTGTTGTAAACAAAGCAATAAAAGAGCAAATGGGTTGTTAACATTTTTATTGTATAAGTATTTGAAATATGATTCAGTCATTGTAAAAAGAAAATATACCCTCTTTTGGTTTTAAGGTTGGTTTTATGTAATATAATCTAATAAAAATGATCTGGTCCTTAGCAAGTCTTAAAATAAGGTAAATACAGCCTCAGGTGAACTAAAAAAGTTTATTTCCAACACTACACCCTTATTGCTTCCATAGGAATTAAGAGAGAAAGTAGCAGCCAGGTGCTGATAATCACGTTCACTTGATTGGTCATCAAGGAGCGTGAGCACCTCTTTGAAAGAGGATTCAGATGTGCGTTAACACAATGCCAAGTAAGAAAGGCATCAACAATGATACCAGAGAAGTAAGTGTTGCTGCCCATCAATCTGAGAAGGTTTATAAAGCAATTTCCAAATAATTTGAAGTCTGTTATTCTACAGTGAGAAAGATTATTCACAAGTGGAAAACCTTCAAGACAGTTGCCAATTTTCCCAGGAGTGGACATCCCACCAAATTCACCCCAAGGTCACCACACTTCTAAACAAGACTTTGAGAACAATGTCATGTGGATCAAAGTGGAGATGTTTGCGTAGTGTCACCTTTGATAAAAACCAGACACAGCACATCGGCACAAATACCTCATACCAACTGTGAAGCACGGTGGAGGGGGTGATCAGGGGCTCAGCCTGACTGAAATGCTGTGGAATAACCTTAGATTTTATTTATTTACAAAAAATCCTACAGAACCAACAAAACCTTTAAGACCGATACATGTGCACAACACCACGCCTGTAAGATTTGTAAAAAAGGGCGAACTCCCAAGAAGCTGCTTTAGCTTATACAGGGACCCCAAGAACAAAAACCATTACATTACAAGGACAATACAGTTAATCCATACCCCCACACTAACATGTAGTCAAAACATTATTCCTATTTCACATCCTCCACATACACTCGTACATTCCCTTACCTGGTATCACACATTGTTATTGTTTGAACATGATTTTGCACTTATCAAACATTATCTCATTGATTGCTTTCATATTTCTTACAGCTGTATTCACAAAGCACAAAAAAGCCCAAACATCAGTGTATTTGAGGTGACAAATTCATCTTTATACTTTCTTTCCAGATATTAAATTAAATTAGACATAATTATTAGATGATAATGGATTTACATTAGTTTATAAATATATACTGATTTTTATACCCGGTTTTACTATTTGTTATGCAGCCATTTGACAACCAACCTTCAGAGAGTTGTATATAAATAAAAGCCTGGAAAGCTAAGATTGTAACATTGTAATGAAAACTGGGCCAAAATTTCTCCAATGTGCAAGACTGATAGTTATACAGAAAAGTTATTGGTGCTTGTGATTCTACATGCTATTGATTCATGGGGCATATATAGTTTTATTTTTTGTTTGCTTTTTACACACTGCTTCTGCAGTGTGAGGAGTGCGACCATTTGGGAGGGGCTCGGAGCAGAGTTGCTGGTCCAAGAGGAGCCAGTTAAGGTGGTTCGGGCATCCGACTAGGATATCTCCTGGGGGCCTCTTGGGTGAGGTGTTCCAGGCATGTCCTACCGGGAGGAGGCCCCAGGGTAGACCCAGGACACGCTGGAGAGATCATATCTCTCGGCTGGGCTGGGAACATCTTGAGGTCCCTCCGGATGAGCTGGTGGAGGTGGCTGGGGAGAGGGAAGTCTGGGCTTCTCAGCTTGGGCTGCTGCCCCCATGACCCGGCCTCGGATAAGCAGAAGAAAATGGATGGATGGATGCTTCTGCATTTTTGCTAAGTTTTAGTTAAAAATTGATATGGTGCAATATGATGTCTTTTTGTTCATCTCAGGTTGTATCTACCTAAGGCTGAGACCTGTTGTGGACATGATTTTTATTATGTCCTTATGCCTAAAACTTTAGATTTGAAAGAGAGTACTTTTAACGTATGCGGGTTGCTTACATCGTGCATATTGGTCATGGGCATGAGCTAAGAAGAATAGCAGAAAGGGTTTTATTGGTGTTGGTGTAGTCACTAATGTTAACACTCAGTCTATAACTTTGTGTGTTGTCTTTATGGGAACTCAATTACATGGAGGTGTTGATTGAGTCTAACATTACAGTATAAAAGCACACAAAAGCGCTGTTATAGCTGGTGCACAATTTTTTTATTATCATTTGCATCCTATTGACATAAAATCAATATTTCATAAGCCTTCGAATATAAACGCCATTATTATTTTTAATTATGAAAATTTATAGAATATGTCTTTAATTGAAGGACGTTTTTAGATATATTGGGACAAACTCTCGTTTGAATGTTCCGGGGAAAAAAGCGAAGGCGGAAATGAGCGGAAGTGAGCCCTCTTGCTTTGCTAAGACCCTCTCTGAGCGGCAGAGAGCCAATTGCAACACTTGTTTCCATGTTATGGAGGAAGTATAAGGAGTGTGGCTAATAGTTAGCCACACAACCGTTTTACATGTTTAACCAAAGCAGTGCTTAAAACTTACGTGAATCACATGGATGTATTTTCTTTGCCGGTAGCGGCCTTGGGGCTCGTGTCAGTTAAGTTGGTTACTAGCTAGCTGTGAGTTGTCTTAAACTAGCTACTAGTCATGTGCTAGGCTAGCCAATGTCAACATCTCTGTGCAGTTTGAGTAAATTGTTGGAAGAGTTCAGGTACGTCTTTATCTGCGTGCGTTCACATGTTCATGCCCTAATGTTTTGTTAAGTGTCTTTAAGTCCTGACTGGCAGCTGCATCACGGAGAAACCTACCATGACAGGGTCAACAACTTTAGTTTTCACGTTCGTTTGTCTAGTTTAGTAAGCTGCTCGAAAATAATATTCAGATAATAAAATAGGTGCCAGGGTTAAAATGGTAACTGACAGCTAATGAATACCAGGACTGGTGCTAGCTTGAGAGTCACTAATGATGTGATGGTTTTGTTTAGCAGCGGGTTCATCATGAAGACCACTAAGTCCTATAAACTGGTGCTGCACAAGAAAGGTTTCGGTGGCAGCGGTAAGCAGAGACTCATCAGCTTCTCCATGTTCGATTGCTGTAGGCTTGTTTTTGTTTGTTTAAAATGAACTTGCCCTTTGAATAGATGATGAGGTGGTTGTCAACCCAAAAGTTTTCCCTCAAGTCGCTTTGGGGAATATAATTGAGATTGCACATCCCACCGATGAATACAGGTGAGTTCATGCATGCTTGCTGTATTTTTACATGGTTAGCCATCTACCAATGAAATTATAATGTGGCCTTGTCCCTTTTGAAATATTCCCAGTCCTCTACTGCTGCAGGTGAAGAGCCTGAAAGAGGACCTGCAGAAAGGTAAATGAATTTGAATCTTAGTGTGTCTGGCATGTTTAAGCATGTCATTTATTCTTGATAAGATTGAACCTGAAAGCTTATTGCTGCAGTACACAATATCATGCATAGTTGATTTATTGATTAGTAGAGTTTTATGGATGTATTGATTTATTTTCGTGCTGACCTCAAACCAGGGAACCCCAGCCATTTTACCTCCTCTCCTGCTGTGGGTGGGGCTTCTATGCTCACAGCCAGAGCTGTGTTCCTGGGATAACAATCGTAGAGATGTCCCTTCTCACTGACACCATTTAGAGGCAGGAGTTGAAAAAAACTGTCTGAAACTGAATGCTTAGATCAGTCTGAAGCCTGAGCTTTTAGTTCACAGGGTTTACTTGTTCGTTGGCTGTTTTAGCTGTTACCAGAAACTTGCTTTGGATGAAATCTTTGCGCCATCAATCTCTGAATCCACTAAATCCCAAATCTGTTAAAGTCCGGCCTTGGCCAGTCCATCCAGTCTCTGCACAGCTTTGAAGGTCATTCAAAGCTGGGGTCATTGTTTTTTTTTGGTATATGATCCATGATCAATCAGTTTTAGTCCTGAAGGGATTCCATGATGCACCAAGATTTTTCTGGTAGACTTTGTTGACACTGTAGATTTTCACTAATTTGCCCACACCACTTCCTGAGATCAAACCTCGTACCATAATGGAATCTCCATCGTGAAATGCTCTTCCTTGTGTCTTTAATGCTTAAAATTTTGAGGTATCTCACATCTGCTTCCATCAGCTTTGGTTTTCTGCCTCTTCCTTGGCACAGTTTGTACCAGTCTCAGCGATAATGACTCCAAGGCGTACAACACCATACTGTGGGAACAATTTATGCTTTGCCCCATTTGTCTCAAAAACCGTCCGGCGTCACAGAGTCTTTAAATGCGGACCCTTTCCTTTTCAGTGGGTTCTTAATGTTTTACCATTTTAATTTCATGTTTTGATACCCAAATGTGAGCCCTTTTTGGAAAACAAAAGCTCTTTCTTATGTGTGTTTGTTTTAATGTTACCATTTTCTGCTTTTGTTTCTATTCTTTCTTCAACTTTTTTTTTGGTATTAACCCTCAGGCGTTAGGGCTTTAGGTATTTAATGTTCATTGTTTGATATCTTTTTATTGCTTTAAATGTTAATGACCAAGGTATTTGGCAGAAAAATCACCATGTCTCCAGTACTGGGGAAAATAACAGCGCTGCCTCTCAATCAAATGAAAGTCAGAGGATGAACACGTTGTTCTTACACAGAGACAATCAGTGTGGACCAGACGGTAGCACAGGCCTTCAAGCTGCGTGCATACCAGGATGTCATTGTTAACATCGTTGATCCTAAGGTACGTTCATTCCGGGCTCTGCAGCTCCTCCAGCTGTCACTGGGACAGAAGGTATTCATTTTTTTTTTTTTTCCTGTCAGGATGTGACTCTGGACCTGGTGGAGCTGACGTTCAAGGACCAGTACATTGGCAGAGGAGACATGTGGAGACTGAAGAAGAGCCTGGTGGGTCACGTGACTGATTAGTCCAGTTTAATGCTGCGCCGGGATAAAGCATTTAAGTTTGTGTTCTGTGTTTTCTTATAGGTGAGCACATGTGCTTATGTTACCCAGAAGGTGGAGCTTGCAGGAATCAGGTGCATTACAGTTACATAAAAAGGGCCCTTAGAGTGACTTAAAATTGCTGTTAATGTTGTTCATAATGATGAGTGAAGTGACCGTGGAGTGTTTCCATGACTAAATACATACTTAAGATACATTTGATTCTTCAGAGCTCAGGCCAGTGAACTCTGGGTGAAGGGAGAGAAGGTGACCTGTGGCTACATCAGTGAAGATACCAGAGTAAGTGGTTTACTAAGAGCTGGTGCAGACGGCAGGTGCTGATTTTTTTTTTTTCTCTGATCAGTTGTTAATAATTGCTAATTAGTAACCAGTCTTTACCTCAGCCAACGATGCCACGGCTCAGCAGAGGGCTTTTGTTAAAACGCGGAGGAGAGCTGTAGCACAGGCAGAGAAAGAGCCTGTTTCATTCTGATGCAGCTGTCACTTGTTCTGCAAGAATATTCAGGTTTTTATCAGTTTTGGATTCAGAACCACAGCATAGCTTAGCATAGAAGGTGTGCTCTCCAGGTGCCTTCGTAGCTATGCATTTTATTTATTCATAACAAAAGGACTAAGCAGTCAATTTTTAACCCTTTTTCAGTCTCACAGTATAAAAATGTTCACAAGAACTTCATACGAAACTGAGAATATTCTTAAAGGGAGGCAGTTAAATTTTTGAATCCACCCTGTTTTGACTCTGCTTCATCTTTTCTTTACTGTCTGAATAAAGGCCTAAAATCTGCAGAAGTGAAGAAATATACATTTAATGTGTTTTCAGACTACAGATACTTTTTTTTTTCTTTTTTTTTTTGGTATTGTTTTTAGCTCGGCTGTTTCAAAGAAAAGTCGAGCCGTTGTCATAGCATCGGCGGTGTCTGCGCCACATAAACTTTAACGTTGGCCATAACACCAGAACGGTCTCACCCAGGATGTTCAAATTCACCACAGTTCAAGCTAGAGCCATCAAACTTCACACACTTCTTCATGCAAAACAAATGAAATTTGCTGTCCTAAGTTTTCCGAGCCTAAGGTTACATCCTGGAATTGCTTGTTTTGCCTGAAACACAAATGATTTAATCGCAGTGATGTAGAAGCAGCAAATCTCATGTCCTGGAACTCAGTAATTGGTGGTCAGCACTAATGTTATGTTGGTCAACTTGATATTTGCTAGATATAAAAACCCGAATGCATCCTCGGGAATGGAGGGACATCATGTTCACCACAAACATTACTTTTTTTTTTTATGCTTCTTACAATGAGGCATCCTGGTGTGTGAAATGTCACGTGCTGTTGTGACACAGGTGGTGTTCAGATCCACGTCGGCGATGGTGTACATCTTTATCCAGATGAGCTGTGAGATGTGGGACTTTGACATCTACGGTGAGTCTCATATGAGCTCATTTTTTGGGGGGGCTTTGAGAAACGCCTTTCATGCTGTGCCCGTGGAGGTGACGGTCTTCTCTGAATGTTTCCTCTCAGGCGATCTCTACTTTGAGAAGGCTGTAAACGGTTTTCTGTCTGACCTTTTCACTAAGTGGAAGGTTTGTGGTCTTCTTTGTTTGCACGTGTTATAGCTCTATTCTTTCAATGACCATAATACGACTGTGTGAATATATGCGACCGAACGTATGTTTAATATTAAAACAGGAGAAGAACTGCAGTCACGAGGTGACCGTTGTGCTTTTCTCGCGTACGTTCTACAGCGCTAAAACAGTCGGTGAGTCTGCTTCCTTTCTGATCACTGTGAAAATGTTTTCCAAAAATGTTTGTGTTGCCTTCAGACTCGTCTTTTCAGTCCTTTTTTTTTCCCACTGATGGTTTAAATTTTTAGTAAATAATTAAGCTGAGTGCTCATGCAGCGAAGAGTCGTGAGCAGCCTCAGCCTGTTGCGGTTGTTCTTTTTATACCTCGTCATGTTACTTGTGTTGCAAGTTTCTGAAATGTTCCACTTGGTGTTTTTTAAGCACTGTTAAACATGAGCTTGTGCATCATTTGCGAAGCATTGTTGTCTGTTTTTATTAAAAAGTTTGTGTAGCATCTTAACTTTCTGAGAAACAGGGTTATACTGAATCAATGCCGAAAAAACATATCTGACTTCTTTTCCTTTAGAGGAGTTTCCAGAAATTCTCAGAGGCTCCATCAGACAAGATCACGAGGGACGCTTTTATGAAGACTTCTACAGGTAAGCGTACCAACAGGCTTGGAGCTCAGGAAAATGGCAGACTGTGGCATCTGATTCATCTGTATCAGGGTCGTGGCTCAGAATGAGAGACGGGATGAGTGGACATCAATGCTCGTCACTATCAAAAAGCTCTTCATCCAGTATCCTGTCCTGGTGCGACTGAAAGAAGCAGGTAGTGAGTGCCTCACTGAATAGTAGATCTTTGGATCAGTTGCCATTTGCAGTCTAAATGTTGTGTTCATTTCTATTCATCCCAGATGGTTTTCCTGTTGGTTACAACTCCACTGCTGCCCAAGGCAACTACCTGGAGGCCATTAACCTGTCCTTCAATGGTAGGCAGCGCTGGGTCTCCTCTAAGGTTTCTTGAAGGATGTGTAATAACTTAAAAAGCACCGTGCAGACGAGTCTTCATTAAGGCCTCAGTCACACAGGCATAGAAACTGGTCAGCAGGCATGCGGCAACCACTGATCATGGTTGGGGGGGGGGTGTTTATAATGCTCTCTGGACTCTTTTTTTTCTTTTTTTTTTTCTTTTGTAGTTTGAAGAAAATGGACAAAATTGAAGCTTTCTGTGTGTCTTAAATGCATACTGGGAAAAGCCATAGCTGTTGTTTAATTTAGTCATTTTCAGCATGATTGACACAGTGAAGGTTTGAGTGAACAAACATTTAGGTTGGTTTGAGTCCAGCACAGAATGAACACTTGGGAGAATTTGTTGAGCTTTTGTTTTGGTGGTGGTGTTGTTTGTTGGTCAGCTCTGCAATGCAGTGCAGTGCTGTGCTGATTTCTTTTTTTTCATAATTGTCACAGTTACATGTTTTAGATCATCAAACACATTGTTGCAAGTTAGACAAAGACAACCTGAGTAAATATAAAGTGCAGTTTTAAATGGCGATTTCATTTATTAAGGGAAATAAGCTATCCAAGCCTACCTGGCCCTATGTAAAATCATAAATTAAGTGTGATTAACCACATATAATTAAAATAATCTGTACAGGTCGCCAGCCTGTCGCAGGGCCAACACAGAGAGAGAGACAGACAACCATTCACACTCACATTCACACCAATTTAGAATCACCAGTTAACCTAACCCCAGTAACTGCATGTCTTTGGACTGTGGGAGGAAACCCATGCAGATACGGGGAGAGCATGCAAACTCCACACAGATAGGGCCGGGCCCAGACCTTTTAGCTGTGAGGCAGCAGTGCTAACCACCACGTCACCGTGCTGCCCTGTAGTAATAGTAGTAGTAGGCCAGGAGAGGCTCCTCAGGGCAAGCGGCTGGGGAGCACAAGTGCTCAGTGGGTCTATAAAGCAGTATGGTCTCCACACACTGTGGATTTGGTTCATTATCTTTGTCACTCCCTTGTGAAAAGAATGGAGGTTTAAGGCACTTCCACATTGGCTTCACTTTTCAAATCTGGATGTTATATCCCTCTTTTATATACAGCTTAGGTTTATCTACAGTCATTGTTCTGTTTAAAAAACATTCATCTGTAACTCCTGTGAGACTCAACAGACTCAGTTCAACAAACCTGGTGGAAATCTTTGATAGTTCATGGCTTTGCCCTAACCCCCCCCCCCCCAAATCCGCCATCCTCCTTCTGCTAATCTGCTATGGTGCAGTAAGATAAAGAGGGGTTCTTTACCTGTAGAACTGGTAAACCTATTCTTTAATATCGAGGATCAAATCCAGTTAGGCTGTCACTATCTAAAAGAAGCAAAGCTGAGTCACCGTGTTTCCCCTCAGTGTTTGACAAGCACTACGTCAACCGTAACTTTGACCGCACAGGCCAGATGTCAGTGGTCATCACACCTGGGGTGGGTGTTTTTGAAGTCGACCGTCTGCTTATGATTCTCACCAAACAGCGTATGATTGACAATGGTGAGTGAATGTGCAAACCCAATATTCTCATTAACAAATAACTAGAGATTGTGCAAAGTTAAAGTTGTCCCCTTTTAGGTATCGGTGTAGACTTGGTGTGTATGGGGGAGCAGCCACTGCATGCAGTGCCATTATTCAAGGTAGCACATCCAGAGTATCAGTCTGTGTATACCAGGCTGTCTGTCTGATTGTTACTAATGGTTTCACTCCCTCTGTAGCTGCACAACAGGACAACACCTGGAGACTCTCGGGTGGGCGACGACTATAACCTGCCTCACTGGATCAACCACAGGCAAGAGCACATGATGATGAGAATGAGGGTTTATTTAACCCTCTCAACCTACAAGACACATTCAGTATTTTCCATTAAAAAGAGTTTAATGGAAAATACTGAATCTTTGGCAAACAGTCCAAGACAAATATCCCTTTACCAAAAAATGTTTCTGTAGAGTCTTATCAGCTAGTGACAGCTGTGTTTTGGCGCTTAAGCTCATTTCTCTTGTGAAAAAGCTCCAGCTGACTGATATTCTTTGGTTTCTGTGCTGCCACTGCTTATGTTAAACTTTTCATGGAGTTAAAATCAACGACATTCCTGAAATGAGTCCTGAATTCTATTCTGTTTATATAGCACCAAATCACAACAGTCATGTCAAGGTGCTTTATATTGTAAGATAAAGACCAATAATTACAGAGAAAATACAACAGTCAAAGTGACCCCCTATGAGCATTTGGCGACAGTGGGAAGGAAAAACTTCCTTTTAACAGGAAGAAACTTATAACAGAACCAGGCTCAGGTAGGGGCAGCCATCTGCCGTGACTGGATAGGGCTGAGGAAAGGGAGGCAGGACAAACGACACTACATCTTCATTTACAAACACAGCATACACACAAATCTGAGCATAAATAATCTGTGCAAAGGTTTCCTCGCACAAATCTGGGATTTGTCAATATTTATATGATATAAAAAGTCCTAAGTCAGCAATTCATACTTTCATTGTTGTGCAAGTCATGCAGATGTAATGTTGATAAATTCTAGCTCTTTAGAAAACCTCTGTGTAAACCATTAAGGTTGAATAAAATGCTAATAAAACTGTAAAGGTAAACTTGAGTGATCGGTTTCTGTTTTGCTCTATGCCCACAGCTTCTACACTTCCAACAGTCAGAACTCTTGTGGCTCCTTCACCCCTCGAATTAAACTTGCTGGCCGTAAGGTACATTCACATTATTTTACTCACAACATTGTTGCTTGAACTGAAAAATTGTGTTTCATGAGCTTAACATCTCATTAAAATGACCAATATTTCTAGCTTCATGCAGAAAAGTTTAAGAGCAGCAAAGACCACAGTAAGTTTTAACCAGTTATCTCTCTAGTCTTTGAATTTCTTTGAAGCAGAAATCACATGCCGACTTTGTAATTTCTTGTAGCTCTCTGTGGCCCAAAGGACTCAGACAACAGTCTGCCTATACAGGTTGACTACGACGCCTATGATGCTCAGGTGTTCCGACTTCCAGGTCCTTCACGAATTCAAAGGAGCACCAACTTCAGGTATCAGACTGCTTTTCCGGCACTAAAAGCACAAAAAAGACTTTCTTTCTCTTGACCCTTCATCCCTGTTGTATAGTAGTGCCTGCTTGTCTTTCAGGATGGGTCGAGACAAAGAGACTAGCGGGAGGAAGAGCTGGGGCTCGGTGGATGTCAGCACTGGCGTAGGTGCGTCCCCTCCAGTACGGTCAGGAGGTCCCGACGAACAACGAAGCCTGGCCTCAGATGACAGCTTGGGTCCCGTGTCCAACATGCTGCTGATACCCCGGATACCTGCTGCTCAGTATGAAGTCAGCAGTTCTTTGGGATACACCAGTACCAGAGGTAAATGCCTCTGAGTTTGCACATGCAGGGGTTGTGATAAAATCATTTCATTCCTTTTCTAATCTCATTCTGTTGTTCAGAGCTGTTAGAGAAGATGATGGACTCTCAGCGGGACTCCAGCGCGCCGGGCAGGTTCACAGTGGGAAGTGCTGAGTCCACACTGCACATCCGTCCAGGAGGTTACACCCCCCAGAGAGCGCTCATAAACCCCTTCACCCCATCCAGGATGCCCATGAAGCTCACCTCCAACCGGCGCCGCTGGATGCACACCTTCCCTGTCGGTGAGGTGACAGTCTAGTGAAAACACACTTTGTCGTGAAAATGATGTTTCATAAGGGCAGCATACACTGAACGTGACACGTGAAACAAATGCAAACGTGGGAATGTAACATCACACTCACAGGGGGATGATGAATACAAAAATCCAATTAGAATTTATAGTATAGAAGTTGCTGTTCTTCTCTTAGATCCACTAGTCACTGAGCATTGGTGTTGTGTTGCATCCTTCTCCCATATGCTCTTCCAGTATTGCTCTGTCTCCAGCCTTGATGGGGGGGCCTTCCCTCTTCCAGCCCACTTATAAACTAATCATCATTTGACTGAACGACATGATCCACATCGAGCACCATGCAGTTGGGATTTTGGAGGACTGTACTGAAGCATGTTTCTTCTTCAATAACATCTTTCCACTGTCCTCGTCCATCACTGTTACATTTAGTGTTTAACCAGAATTAGTAGTTATTAAACTCTGGCTCTTTCCCGGAGTGTGTCTCCCTCTGCTCGCTACTCTTTCCCATACAGACTACTGAGTACTGTTTTGCTGCAATAAAATTTGTGCAATTTTTGGCCACAACATTTTTTTCACTTTGATTTTTGGGGTGTCTTTGAGTTCAGCTCTCTCTGTGTTGATCATTTTTATTTCCATCAAACATTGTGGCATTCTTTCATTCCTAACACATTAACTGGTCCATATCCGTGTAGTTATACATGATTATTTTTTTCCCTCCTAAAGTTGTTGCTCTGAAAGAGAAGTTCCTACAAATACACATGGAATAAGTCCAGCTGCAAAAATAACTATGCCAGTGCCTTTGACTGCAAAACAAATCCCAACTGCAAAAGAGGATTTTGTTTAAGCAATAAATGGGAAGAGTCAAGCCAGTGTTCCAACTTGTCTGTGCAATATGTTCATTTGGTTGCAGCCATACACCAAGCTTTTGCTCCCCTAAATAAAACTGTATCATCAATATACATTTGTAGTCCCGTATACCCCTCATAGATTATCTAAATGTCCAGCAGCTCATCCCTGTAAAATAACTGGTCCAGTTTCGTGACCTTGAGATTTAGACAGTGTGCTATTTTTCAACAGGTCCTTCTGGAGAGGCAATCCAGATTCATCACCAGACTAGACAGAACATGGCTGAACTGCAGGACAGCCAGCAGAGAGATCCCCGCCCACACCTCTGCAGAGCTACTGGAGTTAGCCTATCACGAGGCCACCGGAAGGTTAGTCATTCGTACCACAAGGGACAGACATTTGTTCCATAAACATAAACGGCACACTGAGGCAGTGTGACAAATTCTCGTTATTTGTCTTTTCATTGAAGGCGGACCACCTCTCGGCAGGCAGGGGAGAATGGCCTTTACATCGGTGGAGGGATGGAGGAGTTCACTGGAAGTCCAGGGAGCAACAACAGTGGTGATATGCCTAAAATAGACTTTAATAGCAGTGGATGCGAACATCACTGGGGGCGCTTTTTATTTCTTAGAGTCATCAAAAGCCATTTGCAGAGCCGACAACTGTAGGATGTGTGCGGAATGTATGATTTCTGTGTCAAAGCCTGATATCTTACTCCATTAACCTCATTGGTATCCCAAAGCTGGTAAAGTTTTACCATCCACCTACACTGTGTTGCCAAAAGAATTCACTCATCATCCAAATCACCAAATCAATTTCAAGTCAAGCACCCAGGAGTGCAGATGACCTGGTGAGTGTAATGCTCCCCAACTGTGCTGTGGCTCATTTTCCCTAAAACTCTCAGCTGAACCATTTCAGACTATTCTAAACTAAAAATGTTTGTGATGCGTTGACCCACTCACTTGATGATGTATTTGCACTTCAGCTAAAGCAACAACGGGGCTGCTAATGCCTTTAAACTGTAATTGTCCTGTATTTGACTGTATTGAAGGGGTGATGTTAATTTACAGTGGATGCACTGAGGTTGACGCTGCTCTTTCTTTGCTGTAATTATAAACTTTGTGCAGGAACTTTCACCAATCGCAGCTCCTCATTTCAAGACTTCTCGGCCAGTGGGACTGATCCAAGTAAGTTCCAGTTGGCTTTGTGGAAATAAAATCACATCATCTGATAAGATGCAGAAATTATAGCAAAAAAAATGTTGGCATACTTCGGGATCTGGATGATATTTTAATGATACTTTAAATTACCAAACTGTCAATAAACCTTCAGAGGTGTTAACCTGTGAGGGCTTATTAGCTTTGGCAGACAGGTTTCTCCGCTGCACGTCTTTCTCCAGGGTTCACAGGTATAAACGACGCTTACAGGTTATGAAGCTCGGGGTTACCCCTCCCTTTCTCTCTCCGCTTACTCTGCCTTACTTTTATCTGGCTTTTTCTGGGCCCTTTTTTTTTTAATAATAAAGCATCAGAAACTCAAATTAATTCACCCTCCTATAATTTTCAAACACCATGAGCTGCTTGCTTCCAGCAGCCGTGTCACATTTTTGCATGGCAGTACAGAATGTACAGAGTGACTGTAATTGGTGCTTGTGTCAGACAACTCTCTTTCTCACAGCCTTTATAATCGAGGGTTTTCACATCTGTCTCTATGTTTGCATGAAGTGATTTCTCTGAGACCGTCCCCTCAGTCATGTTATATCTCACAGCCTTGCTGAGCTAAGGACACATTTTCACTTTCTTGCAAGTGATGCCAATCACAGACTGACCATCACAGGACCACAATCTGCATGTCCAATCACTGCTTCCTTTCAGGAATCACCAGCAGGAGTGATGAGGCCACTAAAAGTAACACATTTCTTTTTTTTTTTCCTTCCCTTTTCTTCTACTTTCTTTTTTTCTTTTCACCTCCATCTTCATGCTTTCTTGTCCACCCTTATCTTCTCCCACCCCTTAATTTGTCATCCCACCATGCTTCATGCTTCTTTGTCCTTGCCCCCACACTTGTACCACTCCACTCTGGGTACATGCATTTGTTTATGCTGTGGGGAATTTTTTTTTTTTTTTTTTTTGCGCGCACATGTGTGTGTGTGTGTGTGTATGTGTGTGAAGCCCTGCTGCTATCTGCACCCCCGACAGTGCCCAGCTTCTGTTGCACAGTGGGAGTGGACTGGAAGTCCCTGACCACACCAGCGTGTCTCCCCCTCACCACTGACTACTTCCCTGACCGGCAGACGCTGCAGAACGACTACACTGAAGGCTGCTACGACCTGCTGCCGCACAGTGACCTGGACAGGTAAAGCACATCCTGTCTGTGGAAAGAAACTGTTGTGCTGCCAAGCAGCTGGCTACACCACTAATTATCCTAATTATCCCACCCTGCTGCTCACTAAGCAGTCATGGAAGGCTCAGTTTGTCCTGCGCTCTTACTTTTATGTTTTAGGCCGACTGAAAATGGTGCTCACTTTGAACTGAAGGATGAACTGGTTAGACTTTTTCACTTAAGGCTCACAACACATATTTGGCCAGAACTCAAGAATTCATACTTTCTTCTGATCATTTGTAACATGAAAAAAAGAAAAGTTAAAAAAAAAAAATCTTAGCCCTTTATGTCTTAGTGTCAAAAGTCATATTCTCTCTGATGTCATAACTCAGCAACAGAGTAGAGAAAATGGCCATATTTGACATTTTATCAGTAATTTGATAAATCTCTGTCTTGACTTTCAGCAGCCAAAACAGGCAGATTGTTGAATGGAAATCTGCCTGTTATGCACTGCTACCTTTTTGAATAGGCGCGCGCACACACACACACACACACACACATCACACACACACACACACACACACACACACTTGCTGCGTGTGGTGCAAGTGATACATTTAGAGGAAATCTATAAATTGTAGCTACAGACAACAGACCCGAGTTACACTCTCCCCAAACAGGCACTGCACCACCGTGATTGAATAATCAAGCTGGTGCCGCTAATATTGGTGTCCACCTATGAAACTGTGTCCACATTTTCATTACGTGTATCTTACAAATCTGGACAGATGTAAAGGGCAACCTGGCCGGTTGGTATAAAAGATTCTAAGCGGTACAAAACTGCTGTAAATAAGAGTTCTGTCTTTTTAAGTCTCTGTCTTCTCCTCAGGCGGGAGGATGACGCTCCAGTGATGAGTGCTTCTCAGGTGTTTGAGGAGTTTATCTGTCAGAGGTTGATGCAGGGCTACCAGATCATCGTCCAGTCTAGTAACAGGAAACAGCAGCCCGCTGTGGCCACACCCCTTGGCAGCAGTCCCCTGTACTCCAGAGGTGAGTGAATATCCATTTATATCACTGTTTTTTTTTTTTTAAACAGAACTTAGTTTTAATTTGAACAGAGGAAAAAACATTGGTGGTCTGACACATTTAAGAGTATGAGTGAGCAGAACTAATAAACCAACCCTGTACTTCCTAGTATTTCTCAGACTGTTCACCTATTACAGTATTTTGGTGTCCAAATATGAAAATTCATTAGGGTATTGTTTTTCCACTGTAGTTTATAAAGGAAGGCTGACCCGAGGTATGTGACTATATAAGTTTTTTTTGGTCACTGGTTGGTGGGTGCATGTATTTTTTCCATAGCAGTAATGTGATGGAGCAGCACCATGGTTACAGATCTAGTCCAGATCTCTGATTTCCTTAAAACTGAGGAATTTTGACAACAGCAGCAAATGGAGATGAAAAAAGGACCAAGATTCAGAATTGGTTTCAAAACAGCTTAATGCCCTCTGCTGGTGGCATTCAGCTGCAGCTGCAGTCTTTACTGGGTTTAGTAAGTGTCACTCTGGCAGCTGTGGTGTCTGGGTCTCCTTAAAGAGATGTTGGAAGGTGGAAGGAAACATCAGGAGATGTTTATGTGACCGTATTCTTCTTGTGGTTTCAGGTCTGGTGTCTCTGCGTCGAACCGAGGAGGAGGAGACGGTTTACTGGCTCAGCATGGGCCGAACCTTCCACAAAGTCTGCCTCAAAGACAAGATAATAACTGTAACCCGCTACCTGCCAAAGTGAGTGCGCCTATTGCATTAATAACAAACACAAAAACCAGCATCTATGCACCTGTCAGAGTGTGGGTCTGAGTCTTCTGTAGTACAGTGAATGCTAACCTGTTAAAAGTAATAGTTACCTAAGGGCACCAGCTGACATCAGTAGTTAAAGGTACACTGTACACAACAGGTGCACCAATGAGCTCGTGCCAACGCCCAGCTGTTTTGAAGAAAAAATCGAGTTGTTGTCGTGTCCTTGGCGGCGGCATCTGTTCAAAGAAATGGTTAACGTTGGCCATAACTCAAACGATGTGACCCAGGATGCTCAAATTCACACCATAGATGTACACCATCGAGCTTCACGCATTCTTCACTGCCTTTACTATAACAGCACTTTGACCCACTGTAATGGAGAATACCTAGGTGAACTTTCACCTACCTAACATGCAGAATCAGCGTGTGCTTTGTTCCATCATGTATTACAGAAGTCAGCTTAAAGCACAGGTTAGTCGTGTGTGTGTGTGTGTGTGTGTGTGTGTGTGTGTGTGTGTGTGTGTGTGTGTGTGTGTGTGTGTGTGTACGTGAGTTATCGCATTCACAAGACTTTAAGAAAACTTGGCCTCTGACCTTTTACCCTTTGATCAAGGTCACCAAATTTGAACTCGTCTGAGATTTTTAGCTGATGCACCTGTGGTATGAATCTGAGCATCCTGGGTCACATCGTTCTCGAGTCACGGCCAACGTTAGAGAAATGGAGAAATATTGTAATTACTTTTAAGTAGCGCATGCTAAGATTCGGTTTAAAAGCAAATAAAAAAAAAGAATACAATCACTATGTAGTTATATAAGAAAGAAATGCTATTGATTATTATACTGAGAAGCAACAAGAACTGCAGAGACTAAAATTTGAAGTCTTGTTGTATGTGTTTGTGTTTCAGGTACCCGTATGAGTCGGCTCAGGTCCAGTACAGCTACAGCCTGTGTCCTCCACACTCTGATGCTCAGTTTGTTTGCTGCTGGGTGGAGTTTGGACACGAGAGACTGGAGGAATACAAGTGGAACTACCTGGACCAGTATATCTGCTCTGGTGGCTCGGAGGACTTCAGGTACACACACTGTCAGGCTCACACACAGCAAACATTTACATACTTAGGAATTAAATTTTTAATATAGAAACACTTCAATGACTTCCCATACTGTGGATATAACATATATTACAAATTGAACTCATATCTCACACTTCTTAAACACTTGTGTGTAATTAAGTTGCTATATTTTTTAAGACCTCCAAAAGAAAATCCACCAAGTCCGTTAATCCTACGTTTCCTCTGCCTCCCCAGCTTGATTGATTCTCTGAAGTTCTGGAGAACTCGCTTTCTCCTGCTTCCAGCAGGAGGGGCTCGGCGGGTGGCAGACGGGGAGGGACACTGGGATGTTTATGGGGAGGGAGCAAGTGCTGGAATGGGCAACAGCGCAGACTGGGTCTTACTGGATGGCTTCATTCGTTTCCTGGAGGGTCTCAACCGCATTCGGCGACGCCACCGCTCTGACAGGATCATCAGGGTGAGGCTTTCCAAGCTCACGCGTCTCTGTAACTGAAACTTCTTTAGACCGTGTGCTGCTGAGATGTATACTTCAGATAAGATAAGATAGAACTTTATTGTTATTATACATACAATGAAGTTAAACATCATACAACGAATTATACAACATCACTCCATCATAGTAAAACGAAATTTCGTTCAGACAGCCATGCGAGACAAGGACAGACAAGACTTATACAGGGAGATTTATGTCTGCGGGGCGCCGCCGCTGAACGGTCAATCTCCGAAAAAGGAAAAACAGACACACCATGGGGATTATTAGGTTAAAAAAAAAAAATCATCTGGTACTGTGCTCGTCTTGAGCACTGTATTAGAGTCCAAAAAAAAAATCACCTTAGCAAAAGCATGTTTGCACATTTAAAGCTGGGACGCAATGGTAGGGTGGGGTGGGCGGGCAGAGGGGGATGAGAGGGTCAGGGCATTGTGGAGCCAGATGCCAGTTCCCAGCCAAAACAGTTTGCTGATACTGATGGATGTTTGTCAGCGGCCGTGGTACACCAGTACACAGAACACTTTGGTCTGATTAGAACAGAAGCGCTGTTTCTCCGTTATCATCTGCCTGCATATGGCATCTTTACAGTAGATCATCTGTTTACTTATTTCAGTTTCACATTGGGCTGAACTACAAGTAGCAGAAACATCAGCAGTCACAGCACTTTGTCCTGATAATCACTGGCATTTTTTTTTTTTAATTGAAATGAGTATTTCTTGTAAGAAAATCACGTCTGCCAGAGGGGCAGATTCTGGCCTGTAAAAGAAGACCACAAAAGAACAGAGTCATGCTTACAGAGCATGGTGTTGACATTTTAGATGCTAAAGCGGACAAATCATTCTCTGTCTGTGCATTATGAAGCAGAAGGGTGCACCCCTGAAAGGTCTCCAGGTCACCAGCCCCCTCTCTCAGTACCCTACTGAGCCTGTGGCACCACCACAGGGCAAGAAAGGCACTTCAGCGCTCTCAGCCCTGCTGGAGATGGAGCAGAACCAGAAGTGAGTGTTCCCCTGGGACTGTAGCCCTACATGTTGCACACAAAACGTCAGTTTGCACCTTTCTGCTACCTTTTATATATTGTTTTTTTTAAATATAATGTTATTGTGACATATTTTTATGATTCAACTGTATGATTGTTGTTTTAGTCAGTGTCTCATATTTATAGAGGTTGAGCCTCTCAACCTCATAACCTTAAATCTTCCTGCTTCATGTCAGGACTCTGGAGGAGCAGCAGGCAAAGCCCTCAGCACCTTTCAGTGACCCCGCAAGTGTTGCCACAGCTCCCACATATGTAGACAGTCCCCGCAAGGTGAGTATTTTTTCTGTGTTTCAATCAGTAAAAGTTGTTTTTGCTTCGGGCGCTCAGCTTTTTGTCAGCAGCAAACTTTGATGAAATCCTTCCTTGCTGGTGCTTTGGTGTGGAGCTTCTGTTCTTGTTTTCTCTCCTTCCATCTGCTTCTTCTCATCATCTTGTTTGGTTCCTGTTGCTGGGTTTTGGGTGTTTGATCCTGGGTTATGTTCTTCCTATATGCTGACAGGATGCCGCCTTTATTTTGGATTTTATACGTAGCCCTCGTTCCTCCTACATCTATCACTCTCAGGTTAGTAACAGGGTCGCTCGGCGTGCATGTGTTTGTCTCATCATTTGCTTTAGCTCCTGTAGCTTGCTGTCCATTGCTGCCTGAGAATGTTTTGCAGCTGAGACCTTTTGACTTGCAGTGCTCCTTCAGACTTTCATTGTCAGTTGTAGTGATTTTGTGTTCAGTGCCATGGTGCCTGCTGGTAGGTAGAGACTTCCTCACACTGGGATCACATTTGTTTCTTCAGCAATTATAGCTACATATTTCTGAAACATTAAATTTAGTATAATAAGATAAATAAATCAGTGCAGTTTTACTTCTACTGGTTTTCTTTAACATAAAGATGGCGTTTACATTTTTAATTGCATTCATTGAGTGTGATCCTAGTGTAACTAACATGATGTATCACTTTCCTGTTTGTGTGCATGATTTTAGGAGTGGGCCTGTAAACAGTCTCTTTACCAGGTTACAGAATGTTTTCTTGTGCACCACCTGTGGTGTCTATACATGCAGATGCTGTTTTGTGCTTTACATTAGTCTGTTATCTAACTTTGTACCTGTGCTTGACCACTTTTGTCGATGATATTATGGTTTGGTTTTTTTTTGTTTGTTTTTCTGGAAAACCTTGGTATTTAGGCAACAACTGGCTTCTGTCATGACTGCCAAAGTGTCACAGAGGCTCTAAAACTCTTTGTCTAGAATCAGAACAGGTTGAGCTGTAAAACTTTCACCCAGGTGACAAGCCAAAGGTTGATCTCATCTGCCTTATTCGGTTAAGAGAAGTGATGACTTTTCTTAATTGTTAAATATGAGAACAAAGCCCACACACCTCTGTTTGTGTGGCAGCAGAAATCTGCATGGCTGGATGCTACTGGTGACAAAGTAGTCTTTATGTAATGCAAGGAAACCTTTAAAATGTGAAACGTTTCTTACTGTGTAGCTGCCTGCTGAAACCAGTGAGGCTGCAGACAAAGGTGCTCAGCCTGGAGCAGCAACACAGCCTGCAGGAGAGGCCACAGCCAGCAGCACAGACACCAGGTGATCTTCTCTTTCGAATACAGGGATCCTTTTGGGACATAAGAGAAGATTATAAAAGTCAGTATATGAAATGCGGACATCAGAGCTCAACAGTTTCTGGAATATTATGAATTTGTCCCTAAATGATGTACTTATGGTCAGCACGATGGTTTCCTCCCGCAGTCCAAAGACATGCACTTAGTTTGGTTAGGTTAATTGGTGATTCTAAATTGCCAATTGGTGTGAATGGTTGTCTGTCTCTCTGTGTTGGCCCTGGGACAGACTGGTGACCTGTTCAGGGTGCACCCCCGCCTCTAACCCTGTGGCAGCTGGGACAGGCTTCAGTGACCCTGAAAAGGATAAATGGACGAAAATGGACAGATGGATGTTGTAATTGCATAGTGTTAGGAAACTGAGGGCTTGCTCTGATTACATTTTATCTTAAGTGATGTGAATTCCTGTTAATTTATTGATCAGCAGTGCTTTGGCACTGATCAGTGGTTTGTTCACAGTGGGCAGTCTGCAGCAGGCGTTCTCTCTCTGTCCTCTTCCTCAACACTCCTGGAGATCCTGGAGGCGATCAAGCATCCCACGTAAGGGTTGTTTTTAATGTGTGTGGCTCTTGATATGTTTTGGATGGAGGAGTCACAATCATAATGTAATAAAAACTAAACACGGGTATGAAGGATCTGGGTTTTTCATTTCAGTGTGACTTACACTTACAAAGGCTATCCTTATCTCCACTGTTATATTGAAATTATTTACATAATTAGCTTGGATTGCATAACTGTAGAAATTTGCCTGTAAATTGGTATGTTTCAAGTTTTCTTTGGTATCAAAGTAATCTGCTCATATTAGTGTGTACATCCATGGTTACACTGCATGCAGGAGTAGCTAACACCAATTTGTTGTGCTAATTTTAAGTGGCACCAAGTATAAAACTACATTAAACCAGCTTTTTACATCCCCCAACTAAACTGTAGGTAAGAGTAAGACCTGAAGAACATTTATAACAACATTAACTTGGTTACAATTTAAAAAAACAGACATTTTGTTTTCTAAAGTTTTGTTTTCTGTCTTTTTTGATCTGCTCTCTGCAGTTTTTTTTTTTTTTTTTTAAAGACAGCAGTGTGTCTGTGTGGTTGTATTACAGGACAGGTGTGCAGCTTCTCCCAGAGCAGAAGGGCCTACCACTCAACTGCTTTATCAGTGCAGAAGTTGTTCATTGGCTCGTCACTAATGTGGAGGGCGTGGCCACACAGGGCATGGCTGTGGATATCATGCAGGTAGGAATTTTATGCGCCAACTATTATTTCATTTGATGAGATCAGGAAAAGATGTGGAAAAAGAACTCAATGAGCAAAATGACTTTTCCCCTCTCATTAGAATTTAAGTCTTATGATAAATATATATCAAAATTGTACTTTTTTACTTTGTGATTTCTTGTTGGCTCAAATAGTAAGATGTAGCGTAATAAAGGAGCTGTTTATTAATCCTGCATCCATATAAACACAAAGGAAATTGACTGCATCAGGAAGGAAAGCCCTCTTGAGTGGGGATGGTAGGAATAGTGTTAGTTCAGGCAGGCTGTGAAGTTGGCTCAGCCACAATCCCAGTAGATCAGAGCTGAGCTGATGATTAGCTGCTCTGTTCAGTGTGGGGTGCCAGCATAAAATATAAATGACTTTAGATGGAAATAAGAATCTTTTTTGAATATAATGGTCCTGTCTGAAATGCCCTGCTAACCTTGTTTGTGTTTAAGCTGGTTTGTTGTATGTAGTCGACCTAGCAGGTGCCTGTTGTTTGTTTGGTTTATGTAGAAAATGTTGGATGAAGGTTTGGTGACCCACGCTTCAGGAGACGCCATGCGCACCTTTGTCTACGGCTTCTATTTCTACAGGATAGTGGGAGAGAAGGATGGTGAGTGGACTAAATTAACCATGAAGCCTTACCTCTGCATATGCATTTTAAACATGTCATTATTCTCATATAGAAGTGTCCCCTGCAGGCGTCACCTCCCAGCTCTCTACCGCAGCAGCTGGAGGGTGGTCCGCTGCAGCCCTGGAGGATTTTGCCCTGTTCCAACGGAAGTGGTTCGAGGTGGCCTTCGTGCTGGAGGAGCGGCGACCGTGCGACCTCCCAGCTTTCCTCCTGCCCTGGCTGCCTAGCCGGCCAGCCTCCTACGCAAGTAGGCACAGCTCCTTCAGCCGCAGCTTTGGAGGGCGCAGCCAGGCCGCTGCACTGCTAGGTACACCCAGCCCAATACCCCCCAGCCCCGACCCACACCACATAGGAGTCACATCCTTCTCTCTAATCCAGTCTGATGTAGATCATAATCAGGTCTACCACAAGGGAACATCTGTGCCCAGTATCTAAGAGTCACACATGGCAAAGAGGGTGCATTTGTTTTAGGGGTCTTGGTCAGGTGATTTAGAAGACATAAATGCAAATGAAAATCCTAATTTGGTTCTTTTCAGTCTCTGATATTTAGTTTCACTGGCCAATATCTGCTCAAGTGTGCACCCTCAACTGAAGCCTTTCATTTCATTGGGCTCAAGGCTCATTGTTTTCAGTTTGTACCAATTTTAGCCAAAAATGCTTTTTGTCCTTCTGTTTTTATAGCAGCACTCCTCACCGTGGCGTTGCTATGTTTTCTTGTACAGCATAAAGAAAAATACACACATATAGAAAGTACTGCAATCAAATGACAGTTGCACTGCCCACCTGCACACAAAATGCTAAAATTACAGGATTCATTTGTTACAGTTTTAAATCTTCTCCATTATTAGCAGTAATAATTTAACATATTCTATTAAATCAGCAGCCTGATGAAAAGTACATTTTAAAGGTTGAAAGATTTTTTTTTTTTTTTGATTTATTGAAACATTTTGCTGCCATGAGAGAGTGAGAGTGTACTCATCAGGTTGATTGTCATGCCATTGTGTTGGTTTGGAGCTTTGAAGCAATAATATTTTGTCTTTTTACACCATTAAAGTGTAAAAAGACAAAAAATGAAGGTGTTTGTTTTAAATATTCAGAAAAAGCACCATTAAATTCCAATTTAATATCAGTTATAAAATATAAACTGAAAATAATGAGCTCTACTTTTATACACAGATATAACATCTTTCACCATCCCTACTTTCTTTACAATAAATTATAATTTTCCATCTCTCCATGACATCATCTTCACCCTATGCCATCATTGCTGTGTGACAGAGATGCGGGGCTCAGCTGTCCTCACAGGGGCCTGCAGATCTGCATGGGACAGCTGGTGGTGTGTTCTCCAGTGCATGCAGAGTGGCCGTAGTTGTAATGGTGTTCATCGGTGTGACGTGCGGCATCTCTGGTTGATGTGATCGAATGGTCCTCTCAGTGCATGCTGTGTGGTTAATTCATAGAGATCCAGAAGCAGCAGCACCAGCTGTACTGGTGGTAGTGGTGTGGTGTTTTAGTGCACACTGTGGTGTCAGTGGCTGTGGTTCAGTAGTGCTGTGGTGTGCAATGTCCTCACCTATCACTCTCCTGCTTGTGCTCATGCTTGAGTCTTGCTTCATGCAGCCATTAAAAGCTTAATTTGTTTTGCTGTTTTGACCCTGTTCGACCAGCCGCGTTATCATGCTGAAATCATTCATTAGAACTTAAAGGTGTTATTTGCTATTCAGGGAACTGGAATAGCAAATAACACCTTTGAACTGGAATAATGCAGATAGTGAAGCTAGTACCTGGACGCATTAATGCCATCAGATAGTGAAAGACAGGTGGTGAATTATACTTGTTTTTAACTCAGCGGTAAAGCTGGTTTAAATCACAAAACCTGAATGAGATTTGCCAGTTTGGATATCAATGCCGTCTCATAGCAGTTCATGAAAAAGTCACAACCTCTAATCTACTGATTCCTGTTTCTGGATACAAATGTAAATGTTCCTGATCACAAGTTTCCAATCGTTTTGTCCCTGAACATGATTTTTCCTCAGCCTCGGTGCCTGAGCAGCCTGCTCTCATATGTACTGATTCCTTCACATTTGGACGTCGGAGGGGTTGGTACGGGGGGGGGGTCACTGCTCACAGACCCAAGTTCAAGTCAGTAATGATGTCAAATATGCTACTTGGTTAGGATTAGCAAAATCCACTGTCTCTGGACAAAATGCGTGCTTCAGACATGAAACATACTTCCTATTGAAATACACGACTTAGTAATTTGTGCTGTCACAAACAGGGTGAGCCTTCATGTCCGTGAACTTCAACAAAAAGATCACTTTTTCGTGACTATTTCATGTTTTGCTGCAAGACTGGGCTGCATATGAACATGTACCAAAACCTATAATACAGGCTATATAACAGGTGTAATATAGAATACAAACATAAAATAAATCTGGTATGTCTCACTTAATCATTTACATGTTGTTTCCTGGTACTAATTGGTACTAATTGGTGGTCAACCACAAATTTATATGTAGATCAGATCTTTAGAGGAGCTTCAGCGCCACCTTTCACCACCTTTGCCCTCTCTCCTCCAACTGCCTGTGCACCATGCCATCAATCTCTCCTTCTTTTTTTTTTGGGTGGGGGCTACTTTGTCTCCCATCTTCCTGTTTCCCCCCACCACTGTCCATCTGTCCTCTAGCTGCTACAGTCCCTGAGCAGAAGACTGTCACACTAGACGTGGATGTCAATAACCGCAGTGACCGAACTGAATGGTGCAGTTGTTATTACCACGGCAACTTCTCCCTCAACGCTGCCTTTGAGATCAAGCTACATTGGATGGCTGTCACTGCTGCAGTGCTCTTTGAGATGGTAACTATGTTTGCTGCCCCCACCACATCTTTTTTTTTGGGGGGGGGGGTTAATTGTCAGTAGCTAACAGCAAAGTGAATCACTGAGCTTATGCACAAATTCAAATTACCATTTCAATCAAAACCAATCAGCTGACTTCAGTATATAAAGGATCCATCAGGGTATTTATTATGAACTGTGAAAGAGAAATTTACTGCTTCATGCTTTGAGAATGTGGGAAAATAATTGAAACTCATCATTTCAAAAGCTCTCAGTCATGATCTTTATATAAACTCATCAGGAAGAGGAAGTCTTCTGGCTGGTTGCTGTCACTAAATCTAAAAGAGGAAATATCAGGTCTACAAGAACATCAGCTGTCACACCAGATTTTAACCAGTCACTATCCGTCAGGTTCAAGGGTGGCACAGGAAAGCAGCTTCCTGTGGTTTCCTGTTGGTTCCAGTGCTGGAGGTTCCTTTCGCTCTTACGTCTTGCCTGTACGGAGACCCGCTGAGAGCCCAGCTCTTCATCCCTCTGAACATCTACTGTCTGCTGAAGAATGGCAGCGACAACCTTTTTGAAGGTACAGACCCCCCGACTCTTCTTTTGTGTATCCATATGTTGTAGCTGAGTGACAGCATCTCCCCGTTTCCATGTCCTCAAACAGGTTTTGAGCCAGAGACCTACTGGGACAGGATGCAACTCTTTCAGGAAGCCATACTCTACAGGTTGCTATTTGCCTTTCCTCATTTCTTTTTTCTGAGCTCAGAAAAACTGTTACCTGTCACACTGTGCCATCAGGAACAGTTACACACTGAGGGCTGTTGAGAGAGTTTATTGTCTGGCAACTAGAAACAAGCAAGCACCAACTTCCAGGGCTGAAAAAAGAGCTGGGGGCTCACGTTAAAGTCGTCAAAGCTGGAAGCAAAGAAATTGCAGAGGTTCTTTTTTTCCTTTTGCTTTGTGGGGAAAAAAATGTGGAAACAAAGTCTCATCTTTTCGAACTGTTGCAGCGTCTCCCTCTGTGTAATCTGCGACTCTCTGAGCTTCTGCACTGATGGATCATTACAAAGGCCCAATTATATCTACCATCCAGTGCCCAGTGAATGGTGCAGGAGCTCAGAGATGCACAGATCATACAGAGCGAGATGCAACAGTTTGAAAAGAACCAAAAACCAAAATTTGGCAATTTCATTGCTTCCAGTTTTAACAACTTCTCCTCCTCTACCAGTGCTGATGAGGAGGTTTTATCTGAGTGGCAACACCTATCATTCAGGACAATACTGCAGCAGGTACCTGCACTGTCAGCTACAAGTAAAAGAATGGGTGACGTGTGGCTACATCCATCTTCTATTTAGTCTATGGCAAAAACACAGGGAAAGAAAGGATCGAAACCACTTTGGGAAAAGAGAGGAAAGAAGTGTGTTTACTGAAGATGGCCACACACTTCCTTTGCCTGATAAATCAGTTATTTTCCTCGGAAATCTGTACCCACCTAGTTAAAGTGATGTTTACAAAGGACACTCATGATGTCCTTCTACATTCATAAAGTGTTCATGTAGGTGGAATCATCAGCTTGGCCTCTTTCCTGAAATTTAACTTTGAATAAATATACTTAAGTTATACCTCAAACAACATTTTGAACATGGAAAACATTTTCTAGGTTTAAAATTCCCGATCTTCATGCTTCATAGTAATTATTTTATTTATTTTTTTGGCTTTGTTTTGTGTGAACTCTGCTCTTTCTACCAGGTTTGGCTTTGTGCACGACAAGTTTTCTGCTTCCACTTTTAACTTCCCCTCTGAGAACAAGCCTCAGTACATCCATGTAACCGGTTAGTCACATCACAGCATAAGAGCAGACCGCCTCCGTGTGTCGGAAGCTGACGAGTTTCACTGCGTTCTGTTTCAGGCACTGTGTTCCTGCAGCTGCCGTACGCTAAGAGGAAGTATTCGAGCGGGCAGCAGCGTCGCCGCAGAAACTCCACCACCTCCAACAGCCAGGGTCCGTTCGGGGGCGAGGAGAGGGTGGGCTACTACTGGGCATACAACACCATGCTGACCAAAGCCTGGAGGACCGGAGTGTTGGGTGACGAGCGGCTGGCAGACCGCCTGCTCAGAGACTTCACAGACTTCTGCGCCAACAAGGACAACAGACTTCAGAACTTCTGGGACAGCTGCCAGGAGAAAATGAACGCCAGCGCCCCCTGACAGAAGCATTAAGAAGAAAACCTGTTCTCAACTCATCTATGCTACATGGTGCCGAGCGTCACTGACGCTCCTAACCAGCACACACTGGACTCTGTGTGCTGGGAGCAGTTACACACTGAGAGCTGTGGAGATGATTATTCCAATCCACTGTGCCGCTGTTTGTCTGACAAAAGGCAATAAAAGAAGTAAATAATTCAAACATGAAATGAGGAGTAAACAAAGGTTTATTTGGTTTTAAATGTTATTTTAGTGTTATCACACATTGACATTTTTTCTTAGTAAAATATATTTGATCATTTATTTATTCCCCGTTTTTACGCCACATCGTTTCCTCACCCCAGTTCCCATTTTCCAAATTGTTTTTGTGAACACCATTAAGTTTAGTTTTTAGTTTCCAGTTAGAAAGCTGCAGCTCTGATCAGTCAGGACAGCCAATAATGTATTTCTCAAAGTTGGAAACATCCACATTTTTGAAGAGAGCATATGTCCTGACAAAAAAGCACCGGCCACAGATACCTAAATTTAAAAAATAAGGTGAGCAGTAGCAGCTACGTGTCTCTGTGAGGAAAAGCATCGTTCTAACTAATGGAACCCCAGACTATCCCTACAATATCAAGCATCATTCAGCATCTAACTATTGACGCTTAATAGAGGAAACGAGTAATCGCACAAAGTTGTGTATCTGTTGGCAAATATCGAGAGAGAGCACTATAGATGTGATGTTTGCTGTGAGAGTGTTGATGGACAAGTACAGAGGTCAGAAGTACCTGCACTGTCTTGGTGCATCTAGAGAAAGCACATGATCGGGTGCCAAGAGAGGAACTGTGGTACTGTATGAGGAAGTTGTGTCAGAAAAATACACTATATTACCAAAAAGTATTCACTTACCCATCTAAATCATTGAATACGGGTGTATAAAACCAAGCAGCTAGGCATGCAGACTGCTTCTGCAAACATTTGTGAAAGAATGGGTCACTCTCAGGAGCTCAGTGAATTCCAGCGTTGGATGCAAACTACGCAACAAGTCCAGGCCTTAAATTTCCTCACTACTAAATATTCCACAGTCAGCTGTTACTTGTCCGACTGCTTTGTGCCAAATGTAAAGTTTGGTGGAGGGGGGATTCTGGTGTGGGGGTGTTTTTCAGGAGTTGGGCTCGGACCCTTAGTTCCAGTGAAAGGAACTCCTAATGCTTCAGCATACCAAGACATCTGGGACAATTTGATGCTCCCAACTTTGTGGGAACAGTTTGGGGATGGTCCCTTCTTGCTACAACAAGACTGCACACCAGTGCACAAAGCAGCTCCATAAAGACATGGATGAGGGAGTTTGGTGTGGAAGAACTTGACTGGCCTGCACAGAGTCCTGACCTCAGCCTGATAGAACACCTTTGGGATGAATTAGAGCGGAGACTGTGAGCCAGGCCTTCTCGTCCAGCATCAGTGTGCAGGATGTGTGAGGACAGTGAGGTGTGTGGTAGGAGTGATAGATGGATGTAAGGTAGGGGTGAGATTATATCAGGGATTGGCTCTGAGCCCCTTGTCTGCAATATTAATGGACAGGTTGCCAGATGAAGTTGGCAGGAGTCTCCATTAACTATGACAACATTGTGATCTGTAGAGAGAGTGGGGAACAGGTGGAAAGAGGTGGAGGTATGCTCTAGAGAGAAGAGGAATGAAAGAAGTGAGACAGAATACATATGTGTGAATGAGAGGGAGAGGGGTAGAAAGGTGAAATTGCAAGGAGTAGAGATAGTGGGGGTAGATGAGTTTACATACCCGGGGTCAGCCATCCAAAGCAACAGAGGAGAGGTAAAGAAGAGTGCAGGCAGGGTGGAGTGGGCGAAGATGAGTGTTGATGGTGATAGGATAGCAGCAAGAGTGAAGGAGAAGGTTCACAAGATGGTAGTGAGACCCTCTGCGGTTTGGCGATGGTGGCACTAACAGGAGGCTGAGCATCCTTTCAGATTTTCATTGGGAGAGCCCAGAATGGACAGGAGTAATGTGTACATCAGAGGGACAGCTCAGGTCGAGCGGTTTGGAGACAAAGTTAATCAAAGTAGCAGCCAAAAGGAAAAAACTGTAGGAATCGTGATCTGTAGAGATTTCCAAAACACATTTTTTACACATACAAATAAGTTTTCAGACTTAAAGGTAACAGAAATGATCCACCTTAAATGTTCATTTTGCCAACTGTTCATATGGAATAACTTGCTGACCCGATCACCCCACATACACATCTGCACATGCTGGTTTGTGTGGGTCTGTGGGTACTGTAGGTTTTCATGTTGGAGATTTTGGAACAAATTTTATGTCCACCACATAAAATGACTGGAATAAAATATGGCTTTTCCTATAGACTGTATATAAAAGATGAATGGACTCACTTCCCTCTGTGAATGGACTTCTGTGCTAAGAGAGAAGAGTGAGTGAAGAGAGGAGTGAAGTTATCAGTTGGTTCCCGTCTCCTGTCTCTGCTGCTCTAAATCAGGGGCCAGCTGGCCCTGAGGCAGACCCAGGACACACTGAACATATTACATTTCTCAGCTGGCTTGGGAATGCCTCAGTGGCAGCCAGGGAAGAGGGGCCTCTGAGCAGCTCTGTTTTAGATTGCTGTCCTGTGCCTTGGATAGGCTGCAGAATATAGATCTCACTGGAGCCACTGTGTACCCACTTGATTAAGGAAGCTGAAGGGTCATTTTTCCCATAGACTTTTATACAACTCATCTCCCTTCTGCAACCACAGGAACCACCCCTGGCTGGCTAATTGAAATAATGCAGGTTTAAAGCTCTTTTTACAAAAGCGTTATTAGTTAGACCTAAGTGCCATCCATCTTTTACATACAGTATAGTTTATCTGGAAACTAACTACAATGGCATGTGCAGAGTGAGCTGGAGTAACAGTCACAATAGCCTCATTAACAGGAGGCTGAAATCCATTTAAATTGACTTCCCACTCATCAGTCAACGATTATTTTTTTATCTAGAGTACATTTCAACATGACAATAATTATTCTTGGATACAAGCAACAGAAGTGAGCTTCCTCCGAAGGGTGGCCGGCCTCTCCCTCAGAGATAGGGTGAAGGCTGCATCCATTCAGGAGGGGCTCACTGCAAGGAGCATCGGATTAGGATGCCTCCTGGGTGAGGTGTTCTGGGAATGTCCCACCAGGAAGAGGCCCAAAACACGCCGGAGAAATTAAATGTCTCGGCTGGCCTGGGAACGCCTCGGAGTCCCCCCGGATAAGCTGGAGGAGGTAGCTGGGGAGAGGGAGGTCTGGGCTTGTCTGCTTAGGGAGCTTCCCTGGATAAGCAGAAGAAAAGTGGATGGACGGAACAATTCGTTACACAACAGTCAGTCTGTATTACTATTGCTGACTAAACATTTTTTTGTTTTTGTTGTATGGATACTGTCTATACTGCCTATAAATAGAGGCTAGAAATGTATAATATTCATATTAAACAAAATGGAGACAATTGGTGTTTTTCCAGCCATCTCAAAGAGTTAGAAACACAACAGTAGTGACAAGGAGAAGAAAGATTATTCATTTTTTTCAGTGTCGTATGGAATAATTTTCTGTGCCTGCGGCAGCTCTCAATTCTGTTTAACATATCGTACAACTGATGACCAGACAGCTGCGAGCAGCAGTGTGAGGTGCTCTGAAAACACCTCCTTCCTCCTATTCAGAAGCACGAGATGATGCGAAGTATCCAAACAGACGTGAGTCAGACAAATGTCATATGAGACCCGTTTTATTAGTGTCCCTTTATCACGCAAGTGCTCCTGTTGGACATGAGGAAGTGTCAGATTTAAAAAGGCTTTGGTTCAAAATGATTTTTCACAGTCAAACATTAGTTTGATTCCCTTCTGTTCCTATTCACAGATCATATCAATATACAGGTTATAGCACTGATCCCTTTAAATGTAGCTCTGCTCATCAAGTCTCTTGATTATAAAAATATGTTCCACATTCCATTTGATCCCAAAACTGCTAAAATGATGATTTAAATTAAAAACAAAAAACATTTTTACACAGCAAGCTGTTTCATGAGAGAGAAAAATCCAGAACAGTGCTGGGTCCAAATCAAATCCACAATGAGGCACAAATACAAATAATCTGCATGAAGCTCAGCAGGATTTACTGTAAAGCTCCTCTGAGACGTCACAGAGTAAAAAGCTCTCATTGACAACATGAAGAAAACTCCTTCAAACTAAGTTCTTCTTTTAGTGCTGTCTGTGCGTTGCGACTAGGCCTTCATCATCCTCCTCACCATCAATCTGTGCGTAACACATTCATTCTCGATGTGTCCAAATGTAGTGGTCAATCAGTTTGTTACTGTGAGGGAGACAAATGTGGTGGAATGATCCTTTAAATGAAACCCGGGGAAGATCTGACTGCTAACCAGCTGATCAACTACTGCGAGGACACCAGATTTCATTCATGTTCACATGGACCACATTGACCCTCTGCTCCCTTCATCATCCTCATCAGGTGTGCAGCAGCAGCAGGGTAATCGCTCCATTCACATTTCAGGGAATTTTAGTCTGAGCCACTATAGTGAAAAGACGTTTCCATCTGCAGCTGTTCTGGGACTTCACCACCCGTTTATGTGCGCAGTGAAAAGCTTGAGGCAGGAAAAAAAAAAAAAAAAAAAGAGTTAGACCCAACCACAGAACTGAGACGACAGGTCTGAGCGGAAATCAGATGCGGCATGGAAGGAGTGCAAAGCAGCTCAGAGGCAGCAGCAGCAACTATGATTAGGCTGAAGCAGCTTAAATAGGATGACCTCTGAAATTTGTTGGATGTAAAAGGGTATGAGCTGAGTAATCAGCTTATCTGCCCGGCCTGCCTGAACACTACGCTCATTTAGCTTCCTCGTCCTACACCGATTTAACGATGTGATTCCCAAAAAGTATGGTGATGGTGGTCCCTTGCCTGGAGTGTGTTTGAATCATGGAAATGTGTGATTCATGTTTAAATCAACTTAATTCAAAGTGTATTTTTTCTAACTGATGCTTCTTCTGTAGGTTACTACACCACATGAATGGACCTTTATCCCAGCATGCAAAGTCTGCTGGTAGCTGATGTACTGTTCTTCCTCTCTTCAGTTTTCACTGGTCATTTTAAAAATAATCAACTTTAGTGATTACACCGTTTAACACAGCACAGTAGGAGGATGCCAATCTCAACATCCCTGCTGGCCTTTAATCTCTGCAGCTACACTCTGACAGGTGTCTCACCTCTCCAATACAGTAACCTGACTTTCAGATTCAGTTTTGTTGGAAAATGGTGGGAAAACAAGGTAATAAAAAAAACAAACAAAAAAAAACCCTTCTCAGTTCCTGTGGATTCACAAAGTGCACCGACTGAGGAGCCAGTCGGGAAATCCCGCTGGATTCCTGCTACTTTTCCCTGAAAGGCTCTTCAAAAGAAACAGAAGTGAAAGTCCTCAGAGTCAGTCAGAGGGGAATTTGTGGGAGGAGCCTTGTTAGTTGATTCTGTTTGCTTCATTGGAGATGACTGGCAGACCACCTATAAACATACACAGAGCATAAGTATACAGGCAACACAGACACACAGACAGGCAGCACATCCGTGTGTGTGTGTGTGTGCGCGTGTGTGGATGACTCACGTGATCGGATCTTGATCGGCCAGATAAGGATGGAGCAGAGGGCCAGAGCTGCGATGACGGCAACGCCTCCCGTTACAATGACGATGACGTAATGATAGAACCACACACAGGCTGGACAGCACACCACAGTACTGACACGCACACGCACAAAGACAGAAGAGTCACAGTCATGAACAAAACATTGTTCCATGGAGTCGAGCCTTTTTAACGTGCACTTCTTACCACTGACTTCATGATGAACTGCAGAGTTAGTGTAGTTCAGACTCTGAACAGCTTTTTAAATTTCATTTTCAGTGTTTCTTTAGTTTCACTGGATCTGCTCAGGTTATCCTTTAAAACGTCTTAGTTTTATGGCTGATGTTTGTCAGGCACACAGTGGGGAAATCATTATTTACTCCCCTGCTGAATGTGGAAGTTTGCTCTCAAAGAGATGAACACTCTAATTTGCATGTCATTGAGTTAAATAATTATTTGATCCCCAAGCAAAACATGACTTGGCACACGGTGTTGAAACCTTTGTTGGCAAACACGGCAGTAATCTGTTTCTTGTAGCTGGTCACCGGGTTCGCACACAGCTCAGGGCGGATTTTGACCCGCTCGTCTTTACAGAATCCCTCAACATTTTCTCCACGGCTGAGGTCTGGAGCCTGGCTGAGTCACTCCATGACCTCAGTGTGCTATTTCTCTAGTCGCTCCATTGGCAGGATGTTTTGGGTCACTGTCATACTGAAAGACCCATCCGTGACCCAGCTTCGTGCTCTGGCTGAGCGAAGGAGGTTCTCCTCCTGTGTGGTTCAGGGCTGAGCCACCACCTCTCTCACGATCATCCTCACCCCGTGAGATGAGATCTTGCATGGAGCTCCAGACCGAGGGCGACTGACGGTTATATTACATTTCTTCAGCTGTCACCTTCTTGTTGGTCTTGTAGTCCATTCCAGCCTTGTGCAGGTCTACAATCCTGTCCCTGCTCCCCTTTGACAGCTGTTAGCTGTCACTAATTTTAAAGTTGTTTCTTTTTTTTTTTTAAATTTAGTTTTAGTTTCACTGTAATAACCTTGAGGAACTTTTATTTTTATGTGCACAGACTCCGCCCCGTCTTCACATGTCATCCGTTATCCAAGGAAGCAAACGTGGGTGTTCCGATGTGCCAGCACAGACAGATTTCTGAGGAAAGACGTGGTTCAGAGAACTGCTTTCTGTTCTGTCCTCTCAACTCCACTGTGTGTCACACCAACACTATAATCATCCACTGCGGTCCACTTCCTGATTTTGGCACAGCCAGCTTTCTCAGCCCGAGTCTGATTCTTCGAAACACCTGAGCACAGCTGGGTACAGCAGGATACAGTGTTGACACCTTCAACATGGAGGACGCACAGACTCCGATGATATGAAGTAAAGCCGGGCTTCGGGGGCTGCTGGATATTTTCCTGTTTTGCCCAGTTAGTGATTCTAGCCTTCAGAAGCACATCAGAGCATCACTGTCTGACTAAACAATACTTCTGCTGGTTCACAAAACCAATGACGCTGTTTTATGAATTTATGTTTGTGACCCTTCTTAAAGATTTAGATCATTAGAGGAGACCTCACAATAAAAATAAACACATTAGGTAAGGAAGCACACGGTGAGCTGTGTGTGTGTACTAACTGGCAGGGGTGCAGGGCCTGAATGATCATCACAGCCACTCCATTAGCCAGCTTGTCAGTGAAACTCATGGCTCCATACACAAATGCTCCACTTTGCTGCAGACAGAAGATGAGAACATTAGCTCAAGCAAAAGGACACCCCCCCACCCCCACCCCTTCCTCCCGCTCTGCCTTTCACACACATCTCACCGTCTGATCTGCGATGAGGTCTGCAGTCATGGCGAGCGATATGACCAGGATGGTTGCCGACCCGGCCCCCAGCAGCACGGCCGCCCCGTACACCTGCTGACCCATTCTGATGTCCAGCAGCACCCAGTACGAAAAGGCCATGATCAGCAGCAGGCCCACAAAGTATGTCAGCTGGACCAATCAGAGGAGAGAATTCACTCCATCAGGACAGCTTGGTAGAAAAGCAGAGTCTAGGTGCTAAACTACACCTGCCTGCAGCCCACACCTTTCACCCACTGAAACTACCTGCAGCCAATCAGAAATCCTGTAACAAAACTACAGTCAGTCAGTCTTCTCTGCTCCCAGTCGTGAACGTGGCATGGATAAGCAACTAACTAGCCAAGGCACCATTAATGTTCTTCAGCGCATGCTGCCAGAGAGGTTTCATTTCAGGGAGTCAATCCCAAAGCTTGTTTCACGGTTAAAGTAAAGAAACCCGGCAATCAGCCTTTTTCCTCTGAAGGTTTTACTTACGCATTTTCCAATGAGTCTACTGAGAGGCTTCATGATAAAGGAAGACAGGAAGCCGCTCACATACATCACTAATGGGATGGTAGCGATGAACTTCTGTTGAAAGGACCAATAAAAAAAAAAGAACAAGAAATGAGGGAACGAATGTGAGGAGAATGGAGCATTTATGTAAGATTGGATTAGAATGATTCTGTCACCTTTGGCAGCCCCAGAGTGTTGATGAGATACATTGAAATGTACGTCTGAGACAGGTTGACTATTAACCTGGTGGACATGTAGAGTAAGGCCACCTGCAGGGACACAACACTGTTGTTTGTTCTTAAAAACACAAAATGTGGTAAGAGACGGTGTTGAAACAGGAACTGCAACTTATAAGAGGTTCTTCCTGTCTAATTCCGAAGAGATTCCAGTGAAGTTTGGGTCAGGGTTGGTTTAATGCATTCAGACCTTACCTGGTAGAAAGAAGGCTGCAGGAGCCAACATTTCCACTGCAGGAGAGATGGGAATGTGTTGGAGCGTGGCAGCAGGGGCTTCCGCTCCCCCTCCGCATCCTCCACTCCTCCACCCTCCTCTCTCATGCCATTTTTGGACTCTTTCGTTCCCACGTGGAAGAAGATGGAGAAGACAGCACCGATTCCCAAAACGATTAGTGCCAGATTCTGTAATTACACACAGCAGGGTGTGGCACATTTTAATCATACGCTGGTAGAAAAGGAGCTCCTTGTGTCTTCTTTAACACAAACTCTGCAGAAGTTTCACTAAAACCTATATATATCCTTGATAATAAACCGTGGAAAAAGAAGAGAGCACATTTCTTCATGCTTTTTTAGTTTTGTCCCCTGCTGCTGCAGGTTTGGACAAGTCCTAAAATAAATCTCGGAAGAGGGAGAAATGAGTCATTGCCACAGGAAGCAAGGTTATGGATTCAAGAAAATGGTTTTCTGTGGCAGAGCGGCTTAGACTCGTGAATAAGATACATTATTTAAAAAAATCTGATTTCAAGAGTAACATCCAAATGCACCCAAATCTACCACCGCTTTCTGCTTATGAATGCGTTACCATTTATGTAATCTGTATCATCTCTACTATATCAATACAAAACCAAGGAGTGGACTGACAGGCTGGCACTCACCTTTACTGCCTGTTCCTGTTTTGACAAATAAAGTCAAAGTCCTCAAAGACTGCTGGCAGAGCTTTTTGCTCCGAGCATGCGATGATGACGGAAGCTCAAAGCTTCTTTCATCTTGTGATGGCATCAAGGAGACACCGCTCAGAAAAAGTCTACTGAGTGAATCTGTATTCAGGACTGAGTTCAGGCTGTCACTGCCACATATCCCTCCAGTGGGAGGTCAGGTTCCTTCAAGCTTCTGGAGAAATTCTTTTCAAGTGTTGGCTACATGATTATTCACTGAAGCAATGAAATGGGTTGCATGTATATAGAAAAATATACAGAATATAGAGTATAGAGAAAACACAGGTGGGAAATGGAAGTAGGGATAACAATTAACACTGCACTGGGGCTTCAGTAATAAACCCAAACATAAGAGTAATAACACTAAAATGTTAATCATCTCATTGTTTGGTAATTTTAACAAGAAAGCTGTGGTGGGGATCTCAGAGAAAAAGATAAATGTTGACACTGTGATCGGTATGTTCTGCTCGAAGCATCACATGCTACTAGATGCAATAAATAAGGAAATTTGAGGTCTTAGGTTACACTTTCTTTGACTCTGCACCAAAGAAAATTTATAAACTAGAATAAATCTGCACTTTTCAACAAAAACAAGTGAAGTAAGAGAAGCTTTTTTTTTTTTGAAAGTTAAGGCAAGTGTCTCTCCACAGTATAAATCTACATTCACCACCACCTCTTGGCAGGGTCACTGCTGAGAGCCTTTAACCCAAACGGCTTTCTGTTCAGCTCTAATGCGGCTCTAGTAGCAGCAAAAATGTAACTGCAGCACCAAATCCTTACCCAGATTCATTTCCATATCCAATCTCAGCTAAAGCAGGTTTGCCTGAAGCCACAAAATGACTGCAAACTACCTGACACCACGTTACCCTGATGTGATACGCAGTGCGGTTCCAGTGATCATTTTCTAAAGCTCCACCCACTCCTCTCATTGCGCGCCAGCCTTCTCACCCTGAAGATGACGATATCTGCTGGTCCTAGGGCATCGGGGTCATCGTCCTCTCCAGCTTGGACGTGGAACAGCAGGTATGCCACTCCATACACCGTGATGTTGGCTACCACTGTGAACGCATACCTGCTCTCACACACACGTGTACACAGGAGAAAGAACACATTCACCACCTGTTGGTTCTCCTCATGTGTGAAAAGCATTTGCGCTTTAACCATACCTGTACGCAGTGAGCTCCACTTTAGCGTGCTCACAGGTGGCCAGCTCGGGAATAAGGGACAGGTGGGAGATCTGTGTGGCGGCCCAGCCAAACTGGAAAATGATGATGAACGGGACAAAGTAGACTAAACTGGCCCACTGAGGGGTGAGGTAGCCACAGCCCACACACTGGTTAAAGATGAAGGCAAAGGACAGCATGACGCTCACCGTACCTGAATTAAACACACACAGAGGCAAAGAGAACAGAATTTTTTTTTTTTTATTGTTCATACAAATGCACCCTTTATTATTTTCCATTTACTCAAAGTAACTAGCAAAAGATGACCACACACACACACACACAAACAAATGTGATGATAACACCAGAACCGGTCTACAGTTGCACATAAATTATGATCAGCTTACAAATATCTGACCTCACATCACAGATTGAATGAGCTGGGGTTTGGTTTATTTTCATTTCCTTCTACATGCATCGGGATTATTTTGAGAGCCTCTCACGTTTAACTGAAAGCACAACAACAACAACAACAGGTAATTTTTGGATGACTTGATGTTTTCTGAAGGCGGTAAATCGGCACGTTTCAGCTGAGCACTCTGCTGCTTTTATCTCTGTTTATGTTTGAAAGCTGCTTCTGTAAGTAAATATGGAAAAATATACACAGGGCTCAGCCTGTTCACCTAAGCCACACTTCTTATGACATGACTCAGAGTTTTAACCTCTGACACCTGCCATAATGTTAAATCAAGTCATGTGCACTTGATCAGTAAAATTCAAGGTAGACGTTGAGCTCAAGAGCATAGTCTAAAAAGCATTTTCATAAAAAGTTACATAAATATGAGCTGGTGTCCATACCGGCAGCAGTGGTGGTTGCTGAGTGCAAACTTACCTGCACAAAAAGTCACGTGAAAAGAAAAATCATGCTGTACACCACAGTTTAAGCTCTGAAGTTTGACCCCAAATGTAAATATTGTCTTTATTCTTTGCACGTGTATTCCAAGTCTCAGCAAGCACCAAGATTTAGTTGAATTGGTTTGAAGTTTGTACTGAATATCTGGGAATAATTGGCAACTAAAGAGTTGCTGATGAATGTTTTGAGTCAAACTATCAAACTTAAATGATGTCCACCTGGAACAAAAAGGATTTCATTTTCAAACATTATATCTCCACTAATTTGAATCCTCTTGTTTCTGTGTGGTGTTATTTAAGTGTTTAAGAAATAAACTTTAAGATATTAGCAAATTGCATATCGGTCTGAAAGGCTTATTTAAATATATTCTTCATCTAAAGAAAAAAAATGAGTTCATCTCAGACATCTTTGACAAAGCCTTGAAAAACATTTGACACAAACAATCTCAGCACAATTAATTATTCAACATGCAACAAATACTGCAGACAGGAAGTTTAGGATAAGAGAAGGAACGTCTAAATGTCTCAAAAACTGATTACATGGATTAGGAAGAATCACTTGCATATTATGAAATAAAACCACTGTATCCCAGTACTAGTTGGGATGCTGTGTAAATTCAACAAAAACAATCTGAAACAATGTTGTGGTTATGCAGCCTTTTTCTCATTGGGTTGGGTTGGGTTGCAAGGAAATTTCCCTGGACTTGTTGCACAGGTAACATCCTGTTGCGGTGCCATGCTGGAGTTCACTGAGAGCGACCCATTCTTTCACTCATGCTTGCAGAAGCAGTCGAGTGCCTAGGTGCTTGGTTTACACACCCAAATTCAATGATTTGGATGGGTGACGGAATACTTTTGGCATTATAGTGTATATATCACCATCTAACATTTGCACATGTACATGCCAGCTAATGTTAGGCGCTTCACCCTTCACCTCCAGTGCAATGGACAACTATGGAGTTGTTCTGATGGAGGAAGCTGGGGATTAGAGAGCCAGGACCTCCGCTCCTGATCGCTGCCTGATCCACAAGGCACTGAATCCCTATGGTCCCTCCTGGGGGTAGTGGGGTCCACTGACCACAGACTCGTGTAGCATGAGGCTGGTGTGGAATAACCCCAAAACAATCACCTTCTCTTTTCAATCAATATATTGAAAAGTCAAATCTATAAAGGGATTCAGATCAAGATTCAGTTTATCTTAAAATGATTATTTTCCCACGCGGCTATCACTGCCGGAAAAAATATACCACATCTGCATAGATTCCATAAGAATACCATATGGGGAAAGGCAAAGTGTTTCACGCAATTTCCTGACACACTTATTTGTGAATGCCTCAGTTATTGCTCATGCTCATAGATTAGTTACAGTCACATGAGGAAAACACAAAACGTTTCCCCACATGGTCCAAACTCTCCACTATGGATGTGTCGGGTTATTTCAGATTGCTATGTCACAAGACGAAGTTGTATGTTGGTTACAAATTCACTGAACTTACACTTGGAAGAGTTAATCATTACTGACCCTTATGGGCAGTAAAGGGAGGGATGCTTAGGTTAATGAATCTCACAGCACATGACTACAGAGTTAGATGCACTCTGTTAGACTTACAGAGGGTATCTAACACTAGCAAGCTCTGTTAACAAGCTGCATCCATAAAGTGTAGCACAAACTTCTTCGACAAGCTGTATTAAACTCAAAATCATTTCTCTGATAATTCCTTTAAAATGCTCCCAAATAAAATGAACCATTTACCAAGCTACGTGTTACTTTCATGACTGAAGTTGGATATTTTAATATAGGACTCTTAAGGTGATTATGATGCTCTTAGAGAGAGCGCTAAGTGGCCCCTAGAGGAAGTGTAGTTATTTTATGAACAGGTTATGGCTTCGGCTTATGGGGTCTTTAATTTGTCACCTGTCTGTGTCTGTACTTACCAACTAAATGCCATGTCTTCCTCTTGCCATAGTTCCTAAACCCGGGGGTTCGGTCAGACTCATAGCCAATGAGAGGTGTACAGATGCCATCAGCTATCTGCCCGACCAGCAACAACACACCTGCAGCACAGGAAAACAATCACAGTTCTGTAATACACTGCAACAATCCCCGAGTCAGAGAAGACCAAGGGAACAGTCACTTATGTAGATGTTACTGCAGTAAACACAGTATAATTCACTCTCCATCCCTTACACGTGGTATACTGTCAAAATGTAAGAATATATAATTTAAAGTAGGATTAGTGAGTATATATACAGGGAAACATTTATCAGCTTCAAGAACAAGAGAACTGTCCAAACTAAACCCAGAAAGCTCTGAGAATAGAAAGTCCGTATAGAGCACGGGAGGAGATAGAACCCAAACAAAACCCACTGTGGGAGTGGAGGAGTCTGGGGCTCTTTGCCTGAACTGAATATAGTGACAGGGTCATGGAGAGAGGAAATTGAGATAATGAGCCAAAACAAAAAAGAGGAGCTGGGAAACCTTTGGAGAAAATATCAACACCAGTTGGGAAAAGCCTGGCTAGTTAACAGGAAACTTTCAATACAGCTGAGAGTAACTGATTGTGCTGTCAGGTGACTGTGCAAGCTAAAGGGTGTAAACTAAATACCAAAACATTACCTGCAGTCTTTGGTGAAGCAGTATTGGCTACTCTCGCTTTTCAGAAACTGAATAAGACACACAAACACACACACACATATACGGTTAGATGGACTAACCTGCATTTGTGTTTTGGAATCCCAACACCGAGTGGTAGAAAACCAGCAGATAAGTGAACCACATGGATGCGCACAGGTCATTGAGAAAGTGCCCCACCGCATAGCTGAGCCTCTTGAGGAGCGGTAGAGAATCTTCTGTGTCCGACATCACGGCTCGTGGACGACGACACAACTATTTAAATGAAAGGCTCGGCGCGCAGCGTCATCAGCTAAAACAGCTACAGATAATCACTGAAGCTCGGCTTGCTTTTGCCGACTCTGTGAATAGTAGGCGGAATGTCAGCAGACTCGTTCTCGGTTCCTCTTTTTTGCGCGTTGTCTTCTTTACACAGTAAGGCCAACCGGTTTAGTAAAGTATGTGCTGCCACATTCCTTATATCGGTCCCCAATTTCCTCTCTGTTACGCAGAGATGTGGCCGAGCCAGGAGGAGCGTCGAGGGGGGGGGGAGAGAAAAACCGAAACAGAACCGCATCGGTAAGCGAAAGGGAGTTTTCACCACCGCATAGCTCACCTTACATCACATTTAAACAACCAACCAACTGGAAAATCAGGTTATGTCACGTTACAAAAATTAATGTTCTTGAAAAATATCCAATGCCGAAGAATGGCTTCGAAATTAAGAGACACACACACACGCTTATTTGTACGTTTCGCGCTCACTAAATGTAACGTTAAATACGCCGCGCTTCGGAAAACGCTGCACAGCCCCTTCATTCACCTTCAGCTAACCGGCTACAAACCTAAACTACATCTGGAAAAGAAAATTACGAGACATAAACAACTACACGGACCGGCAAAGATGACGTAGTAGAAACTGGCCAATAGGAATGGCCAATAGCTTCTTTCAGCCAATAGCGTATGCCTCGCGGATTACCTTCCTCACGTGACGGCACAACCTTAGCCAAACTGTTGGTTAAGGTGATGACGTTAAATATTATAAATTAGCTACAATATCACAAAACGGAGCATCGAAAAAGCAAGTCGTTTAGAAATGTAGCATTGGTTGGCGTTACTATGAAACATTAAAATAAAGAGTTGAGTCTTCAGCAACTGACAACGTTGTGTGTCAGTTCCCACGTTAAGTATTTTAAATAAATAAAAAACAAACAAAAAAAACCTCAATCCCGGCTGAAGGTATTAGTACATTTGAGGTTAAAAAGCGTGATTTGGGGAACCCAAAATGTAATTTGATGGTTGAAGTTGGGTGAAACAGCCTACTAGATAAATGTCTACAAAGCTTGATGTTGGAGAGGAAAAGTAGCCAAGAGTAGTGCCTGAAAGGTTTGCCAACTCTGACCCAAAATAGTGTTTCTAAACACTTATTTTAACGCCAGAAGTTGGTCCACTATCTTTGCTGTTACAGAAATCTACAGACTCTCATCTTTCTCCTTTAATGACTGGTTCAAACACACACAGATATTAATCAGAGAAACTGAAGGGGCACCAGAGTTCATCTAAGGTGGCTGTGGGGATATACCACACATCATAGGACAGCTGTTTCAGGATAAATGTCAGCCACAATTCCTGTTCCCGTTCCTTCTACTTAACATTCACTGCCCTGCTGAAGAAGACTTCAGAAATCCCAGAAGGAAGTGTGCAGGCCTGCAGCCCGTCTCACTAGACCACAACTACAATTCAGCAGCAATGCCCAATCCACAGTGTAGGCATCATTTTCCTCACTTGAACTGTAACAGTTCCTCATACTTAAAATTTTATTAACTATCAACAGCCAGTGGCAAATGATGGCACCCAGATCATGGAGATGAGAGTTTACATATTACATTGAGATTAAATTACATGAATTCATGCTAAAGTTTAATTTTGCTCTGTATATTTTATTGAACAATTTCCTTTAGCCTTTATAAGAGCATAAAGCTTACTCGATTACCACGACTCAAATTGGCACTTCTATTTGTTGGAATGATAAAGTATGTCAAATTAATAATAAAACAATCCATTGACGCTTTTCCGAGTATTACTGTGTCAAATTTGGTCAGAACCAAGTCCTACCCTGGGTTAATTACAGTAAGTTGATGAACCCTTCACTTGTACTGTAGCGCCATCTTCAGGTGTGTGCTCGACACTCTGGCTTATAATTAAAAACGGCCACATAGCCTAGCCTGAACTTTGTGCAAGTCAGCAAATTTAAGTATCCTAACAGGTAACTAAGATCGGCTTTGCACACATTATCTGCCCACTTTACAGCCTTATCTGCATAAACTACTGTCTACACGTACTTCAGTCACTGAAATGGAGCTGGAAAAGGTTAAACGAGTGGTGAAAGGCTGAGTTTTTCCTTGAAATCCAATTTAACAAACTTATTATTTAACATTCTGCTTACAGGAATGACATGTAATTTCAAACTGAACATTTAGAGGGATTACTCTAGGATTTTCTGCCTCTCAAAAGCATGCTGCATTCACCAAATCTATGGCTAACATATGATTTTACTAAAATGGAAAGACGCCCCATCACCTGCATTTATACAGTTGGGTTCTGACTCTGGTTCACATTAAAGAGAAATTCCAGTTGTGTGTCCGCCATCCGTTTTAGACGCCACCTACTGTGCAATAACCTTAGTTATTGCCTTACTGTACTTATTTTTTCTTTATACTTTTTATTTTTTTAACTTATTCTTCCAGCTCCTTGTCTAGATGGCGCTGATCAGAGTGTAACATTCACAGAGTAACATAAACCTGAGTGAAGAGTAAAGTTGAGCTCCACATTGGTGATGATTGTAGAGCCCAGAGTCTGCAGGACACCACAAAAAAGAAACAAGGATTACAGCCACTAATTAAGCTCCATAAAATTATAATTTTCTAAGCATTTCAATGCCTTCTTCCCCTCTCAGAGTGGGTTCCATCTAGCTGTTGTTCCTGCAGGTTCTACCATCTTTACAAGACTTCTGAGCAAAAGTTCAGAGTTTTGGAATCTGCCATAACTTTATACTCTTGCTTTGGTCTTTATTTTTAACTCATTTGGACAAACTTCTAAGAAATGTGTTTGCACTTTGTCTTTATGGTTCAAAGCCAGAAGAGGTGAAGTGACCACTCGGGGTTAATATGAGTTGCTGCCACAGGTACAGGAGCAGCATCTGTGAGATGGGCACTGCACTGGTCTGTTGCGTGAAGGCGAAGCTGTTGAGTTACTGGTCGATCTACATTCCTACCCGGACACAAGCTGAGAAATGAGCTTCTTCCAAAAGGGATCTCTCCCTTTGAGATAGGATGAGGAGGGTTGGTAATTCAGGAATGTCTTCAGAGTAGAGAACTACCCCTCCACATCAAAAGCAACCAGTTGAGGTGGTTCGGGCATCAGACTACAATGTCTCCTGGACACGTTCTAGGTGAGGTCTTTCAGGCATGTCTACCTAGAAGAACAACCCATACCAGACTCAGAGCATGACACATACCCTATACTGCCAAAGTATTCAGGTGTTCCAGTCACTTCTATGGCCACAGGTGTATAAATCAAGCATCTAGGCATGCAGACTGCTTCTACAAACATTTGTGAAAGGATGGGCTGCTCTCAGGAGCTCAGTGAATCTCAGTGTGGTACCGTGATAGGATGATACCTGTGCAGCGAGTCCAGCTGTGAAATTTCCTCATTACAAAATATTCCACAGTCAACTGTTAGTGGGAATATAAAAGTGAAAGCGACTGGGAATGACAGCAACTTTCTCTTCGAGTTCATGGTAGGCCACGTAAAATAACAGTGCGAGGTCAGTGGAGGCTGATGTTCTCAACTTCCTGCAGAGTCAATCACTACAGACCTTTAAACCTTTTAGATTAGCTCAAGAAAAGTGCGTAAAGAGCTTCATGGGATGGATTTCCATGGCCGAGCATCCAAGCCTTACATCACCAAGCGCAATGCAAAGTGTCGGATGCATTTCGGTGGTTGCCAGGAGAACGGTACCTGTCTGACTGCACTGAGCCAAGTGTAAAGTTTGGTGGAGCGGGGATTTTGGTGTGGGGGTGTTTTTCAGGGGTCGGGCTCAGCCCCTTAGTTCCAGTGAAAGGAACTCTTAATGCTTCAGCATACCAAGACATTTGGGACAATTTCATGCTCCCAACTTTGTGGGAACAGTTTGGGGATGGCCCCTTCCTGTTCCAACAAGGTCCATAAAGACATGGATGAGTGAGTTTGGTGTGGAAGAACTTGACTGGCCTGCACAGAGTCCTGACCTTTGGGATGAATTAGAGCGGAGACTGTGAGCCAGGCCTTCTCGTTCAGCATCAGAGTCTGACCTCACAAATGTGCTTCTGGAAGAAGAATCAAAAATTCCCATAAACACTCTTAAACATGTAGAAATCCTTCCCAGATAAGTTGAAGCTGTTATAGCTGTAACAGGTGGGCTGACCATCATATGGATTATGGATTAAGAATGGGATGTTACTCAAGTTCATATGCATGTGAAGACGTGACTGAATACTTTTGGCAGTATGGTGTATATTGGCTGGCTTGGGAATGCCCTAGACTCTCTGCTTAGTCCACCACCCCCATTTAATAAGTGTTAGAAAATAGATCAATGGATGGATTATGGGTCACTAAGGACAGAATCTACAACACCATAAACAAAAGTGCCATGTGTCTAAATACTTCATGGAGCAACACGAGGCAATTTAAAAAAAAAAAAATCCCCATCCCTTTGAATGAAGCTCAGTTTTAAATTTGTTTGGTTGTTTTTTTAATGGAGTTATTTGACTTTCCATCCTCCAACCCAGGGAGCAAGGGGGGGGAAGAAAATTAAAAAGTTATTTTTAAAAAAAAATTACATTTTGAGGAACACACTAGAAGCTACAAAACACAAACTTTCTGAACAACTCAAAAGTATGCTGGGGAAAAGAAACAGATTCAAAACAGACCACAGTCCTTTTTTTGTTTCTAGGTACAAATTAAAACAAGGGGGGAAAAAAAGCATAGATTTTACATAAACATCTTCTTAAACTTTTGATTCTGGTGGTTGTGGGGACTTTCCTCTGAGAGGGACTGAGGAACACACCGAGCCTGGTCCATTTCAGGAAGCAGTCCAGTCCACTCACAGTGTACTTCCATTGACCCTAAAGAATAAAAACTTTAATGACTATGTGCGAGAGCTGCATCTCTTTGTCCATGAAATCTATTTGCAAGGAGCCCAGGGAAAGTGTGCAGCGTGTGTGTACGTGTGTGCGCTCGGTGTGCATATGTGGTCGGACTGACTCATTGCACCTTTGTTTGTGTAGTCCTCTCTCTTGCATTTACTCAGAAACACACTTGTCTTTCCTCTGAACCAGTCAGTAAGGGGGGGGAACTAGCCCATCTGCCAGGAAAGCAGCTGAATCCAGCCTGCCAGCTTGTTTTTCACAGTCCATCAGCTGTATACTTGTGACCACGTTTCCCCGCAGCAATTTATGTTGCTCTGGTTTCAGTTCAGTCATTGACCATAAATACACAACGGGTCTGTTGCTGGTAGAGGCAACGTATGCCGAGTGCTCAGTCCAGAGCAGTAGAAACCAGCAGATCAGCTTAATAATTCTACTGCCTGGTGGTCCTGCTGACCCAAAGTGGACACCCGTTGGCAGGGGTGGGGGGGGGGGTAGAGGGTTTCATGAAAAGGCAGAGAGAAAGAAACAGGAAGGAGAGATGGTGAAGAAGAGAGCAAGGGGTTCCCTTGTTTGTCTTCATTTGTGTCTCTGGAGAGCTTTCCTCTTCCTCCTCTTGAAGAAACAGCAGCACCTGCAACACACAAGCCGCCATCAACAGGCTTCAAAGGCAATCACAGTTTCTTTCATTTCAGCTTATTGATATCATTTTACCCAGAGACTTTTCATTCAGGAACTCTTTCTGGGGAGCTAAATGGTTCCTTCAAAAGGTTACATGTTTATGTTTCCACCCACCAAGAGACTTCAAAGTAGTCTGCTGACATGTCCACAGTTTGTTATTTAAAACACAGGGACCACGTACATCTGTACCAACCAGATTACATCTTTTTCCGTCGTGTCGGAGCGGCACGTCTGTGTGACCGTACACACAGGCAGCCACAGCAGACAGGATGAAACTGCTCTTCAGTTATAAGCAGCACCTTACCACAGGCTTGTGCAAAGCTGAGTTTATGAGAGTTTGAGTGTAACTGCTTTGTTTTCACTAACCCCACACGCTTGGTCACCTCCCCCCCACACCCACAGAGCTTTCTTTCCTTGGATTTAATCAGCCCGCATTGCCTCATTGATCCACTGATTATTTTGACACTTTAACCAAATCAGCGTCAAACTCAATCCAAGAGGTTTCTGGGCTGCTCAGAAGTACTTTCTCCCCAATTTCCTCAAGATTTCCTAGAGGGAACATTACCACTGTGGGAACAAATAAAAACACCTAATAGGTCTCACAGTGGAAAGCAGCCTATAGACAGCCTCCTGTGAGCTAAATGCCAGGAAACAGTCCACAAATCCCATCATCTGCTTATTTGTCACTGCTGATCACATTAATTTTTTTAAAAACATGTTCTAAAAACAATTTACACCAAAAGATGTAATCACCTTGCCTAGAAGCTCTCAGAGTGCTGATCAAACAATCAGTAACTGTGAGGACAGGTAGCTGATGATGCAATCGCTTGTTTGCTTTCATATTCACAGTGTATCTAAAGTTCACTGCATTGTGAGAGAAGTGAGAGATTTTCTTGCTTTCTCAGCACACAGTGAGTGCAGAGTCAACACTTCCTGAAGCTATGATTTTCAGAGTAAAAAGCAGGAAGACACCTTCTCTTCTACTCATGGATCTGTATGAAGTCAATTAGAGGTCACACCCTAATACGGTCATCTCAGGCACACCGCTCTGAGTGTGAGCACTGTGAGGCTACTAAAGTGAACGAACCTTAAACTAAACAATGATGCTTGGGGTTTGTTTTGTTTGTTTGTGGGGGGGGGCTATGAAACTCTTACTTGGTATCATCAGCGACTTCAACCTCTGCGTTGGCTGTGATTGGTGCGTTGGAGTGTCCTGCAGTGGGGTCATCCGTATTCAGCTCCCCATTGGTTGAACTCATCACCTGGAGGACAGAATTGGAGAAGTGGGATGAGCACAGACATCCACACTTCTCAACTTTGCTGGGACAATCAAAAAAAGATCTGCATTACATCCACATAAGTTAGATCCGTTTGAAAAGGCCGTTTGTGTGCAAAAACACGTTTCCACTAGTGGAGTTTTTGGATCAATTTGAGGAGTTTTTTGCCCCTCATTAAAACACAAGAAATATGTCCTGGTCTCCAATAGCACAGAGGAGAAAATGGTTTTCAAATGCAGCCAGCTTGATGTGGACGTAAAAGCGCTGCACACATAGGTACTGGCCACGTTTTTGGTTGCCATGCATAACAGCAGCACATCTGCTTGATGGCTGACAGTGTTTCAGGTGACTTCTAAGTATGATCTTTCTAAACAATAATCTCTCACCTACTGAGAGAAGACTAAAGAGAAAGAGGCTGAGTGTGCAGTATGACTAAAGTCCCCTCAATGCTCCAACAGATTTGATTTGATTTGTTGAAGCCTGTAAAAAAAAAAAAATAATAATAATAATAATAATATCACTTTCACTAAAAGTGACATTGCTGTATTACAAACATGCCACTGCAATCACCAGCACTCACAGTGGTTAGAAGTTGGGATACATGTTGAGTGAGCAACATAACAGCAGGCAAAAGAACATGTTGAGATACTGGTGACAACATGCATGTGGTTACTTGATTATACATAAAATCAGCTTCAGACCCAGGGGGTTGCAGTCCACTGAAAAAAATCCTTTAGTCTACAAATTAGGTTTCACTGCCACAAACCCACAGAGGAAGTGCAGCTTTGTCTTAAAATAAGCATACAGTGCTGTGAAAAATGTATTTTCCCCCTTCCTACATGTTCCAGATCATCAAACACATTTTAACAGTAGACAAAGATAAGCTGAGTAAATACAAAATGCAGTTTTTAAAACTGTGATTTAATTCATTAAGGGAAAAAAGCTATCCAAACCTACCTGACCCTGTGTGAAATCATGGAGAACTGATGAATCGCATTTTTTGGAAAGCTGAGTTCAATTTCACTAGCCACACCCAGATATGCTGAATCAATAAATCACTTAAGAGCCTGTCTGACAAAGTGAAGTAGGTTAAAAGATCTCAAAAAGCAACACATCATGCCACAATATAAAGAAAAAGAAAAGTCACTGACATCTATCAATGGCTCTTGGACTCCAGCAACCCACGGTGACAGCCATTAGCCACAAATGGAAAAAGCTCAGAACAGGACGGGCTAGCCAACCAAAATTATTCCAAGAGTAATCACCGACTCATCCAGGAGGTCAAACAAGAACCTAGATCATCATCTAAAGAATGGCAGGCCTCAACTGCCTCAAACGATTCAACAATAAGAGAGACTGAGCAAAAATGGCATCCAAGTGAGAGTTACTTGGCAAAAACCACTACTGACCAAAAGGAACACAAAGGCTGGAGTCGCATTTGCCAACAAACATCCCAAAGACTTCTGGGAAAATATTCTGTGGACTGACGAGTCAAAAGATAAACTTCTGGTAAAGTTTATGCCCTGTTACATCTGCCATAAAACTAACAGCATTTTATAGAAAGAACATCAGACCAACAGTGAAACATGGTAATGGTAGTGTGAAGGTCTGGGGGCTGCTTCAACTTACAGTAATTGATGGAACCATGAATTCGGCTTTCTACCAGAGAATCCTGAAGGAGAATGTCGGGCCATCAATTCATGCCCTGAAGCTCAAGCAAACTTGGGTTATGCAACAGGACAACGATCCAAAACACACCAGGAGGTCCACCTCTGAACGGCTGGGGGGAAAAAAGAATGTTTTGGAGTGGCCTTGTCGCAGTCCGGACTTAAATCGGATGGAGATGCTTTGTCATGACCTTAAAAACAGGCCGTTCATACTCAAAAACCCTCCAATGTGGCCAAAATAAAACAACTCTGCAAAAAAGAGCGGGCCGAAATTCCTCCACAGTGATGTGAAAGACTCACTGCGTCACCATAAACCCTTGATTTCAGCTGTTGCTGCTAAGGGTGGAACAACCAGTTATCACAACCAGTTACCAATTTATTCACACAGGGCAGGTAGGTTTGGATAGCATTTTTCCCCCTTAATGAAGTCATCATTTAAAAAGTGAATTTTGTATTTACTCAGGTTATCTTTGTCTAATATTAAAATTTGTTTGAGGAAACATGAAGCGTGAAAAAATATGCAAAAATAAATAAATCGAGTAAAGACTTTTCCACAGTACTGTACATGCTGCTATGAAATGAGACTTTCAGTATTTTTTTTTTTTTAAAAAGGTGGCATATTCCACCTTATAATACAGAAATAATATATACACTCTTACACTATACATAGAACTGTGTGCATCCTTTTTTAGTTTCAGAGAAGTCAAATTTTACTGTGATGCCAGCATTGCAAAAGCCTTGAGTAAGCACGTTTGCTGGCACAACCGATGATAAAGAGACAAAATATCCAAAGCATGGCTATTTCTGGACAGCCACTGCTACACGATAACAGCTGGGTGCTTTTACGTCACAACTCATTGATATATTCTGACATGGACTATATCACATGTAAATTCTAGGGAAATACCAACTTTCTGACACCACAGTTACCTCTATGCTGTGTCTCATCACTACATGTTGCTATAGTAGCCAATGTTTGATCTTGGGCAATTGTGAAAGGTGCAACTTATACTCACAAGTAATTAACAGCCTATGTTGAACTACATTTGGATACCCAACTCTAGTGTGAGCCTGTATCAGCTACATGTCTTCACCAGACAGGTTTCAGCAATAACTACCAGCCCATTGCTTAAGATTTATTAACTGATCGTCCTGCTTTGCCACTGATGTGCTCACAAACAGCAACTCATACATCATGTGACCTTTATAACCTCTTCTGACTACAGAGAAGCCAAGCAATCCTTCTCTCCCCTTACAGATAATTCCCATTACTTTAATGTTAGTGGTTAAAAAAAAAAAAAAGCGTAATGTAACTGCTGCCTAATAACTGTAGGAAAATGTATGCTGTGCAAACCTAATGTGGTTAAGAACTGGTCCCATGTATGGGAATATTTCATGTTTGTAACAGACTTGAGGTCAGCCCTGCTGTAGAGACAGAGGAGGTCATACACGCAGAACAGACAGGTAGGCAGACAGACAGGAAGCCAGCAGAGCCAACCCTTCCTCTCAGTACCTGGACAGACCCGCCCAGCCTATCAGCAGTGAGATGGGAGCCCAGAAGCTCTCGATTGGTCACTGGAGTGGGCTGGGACTCACTGCCTTTCCCTCTGGAGACTAGAGGAGATGGAAGCCGATCACAGGAGAAACAGGAAGAGTGGAGGTAGAGAAGAGGAAAGGTGAAGTGGTGATGGAAAAGAAGGGCCGCCGAGATGAGGTGGAACAGTGTGTGGGAGATGGAGAGACGTGATGGTGGTGGGAGCAGAAAGGCAGATGGAGCAGAGGATCAGGTCCAGGAGAGATAAGAATGCCGAAAGAGTGACAAAGGAAACAGAAAAGAAACAGTGAGTTCAGTCAGTATTTGGTGGAGGTGCAACATGAAGTTGAGCACTCGAGTGTGCTGTACTATTAGAGCGCACACAAGAGGACAGCCCATCCAAAAAGGGATGAAGGTGGTCTTATACATGTTCCTTCACCCACACCTGCCATCCGGACAAACTGCTAAACCAAAATTCAAGGCTGGGTCAGGTATAGAACTTAACATTTAAACTGAGCCTGTACTGTGTGAAAAATAAATGTGCTTCCTCTGCTAATTCTGCATGTGTAAGCTTTTCCACTCAAACACACAAGGATAACTTCACCAACAGCATGCTGGACTGAAGAAAACCTGCCTTATGTTAGTCATATACAAACAGCTTGGTTTTGAAACACCTGATCTGCTGCAAATCACACCAGCTTGTAAAACACCTATGCTAGCAACAGGTGTCAAAAATACTGAGACAGAGGCAATAAAAGGCTGGAAAAGTTGTTTACCTATTAAACATAAACAAAAAAAATATCTAACAACTCACTAACACTGCGTCTAAAATGGCAGAAGATGGGGAGGCGTTCACCACTAGGTAAGACTGTGCATGAAAATTGTTCAGATTCAAAGTATTATATTTTATCATCATCTACAGTACACAGAGTCATTAACATAATCACAGCATGAAGAGAAACCTCTGCAGGTAAGGGACAGATATCGACTGTGGTCTTCAGAGCACACTGCATTAAAAACAAACAGCTCTACAGTGGAATCCTTTGTCATTGAAAGTCTCGCCTATTTCAGTGACACAGTGCCAAAACTCATTCTGTGTGTATTAAAACACCACTGCCACTGGCCTGCCTGCCACAGGCATTACAACAAAAATATGACAAAGGAAGAAGGCCTTCAGCTGTTGAACAGCTAGAAACACTCTCTCTTTAATATTTTATTTTTATATATATATATATATATATATATATATATATATATATATATATATATATATATATATATATATATATATATATATATATATATATATATATATATATATATATATATATATATGTATGTATGTATGTATGTATGTATGTGTGGTGAGGGGATCTATTATATATCTTTCAAAAGTTTCCAAACAGAGAAGTGAAGAGGTGGCAACATGTTACAAATTTGTGTTGCTGCCATTGATTTGAGGACATACTTATTCTCTGGCAGTCAGAAGTGTAACAGCAGACTGATGAAACATGTCTTTCAAAGGCTCACTATAAACAAACTGAAGACACCCTGTAAACAACCCATAATACAACACTCTGCACAAGACTACACATAACACTGCTACTCTTGATTCAAAGCTTCAGTGGTTCTATGCAAATTACCAAGATTGAGTGACTGAGTCATTCACAGCTTAAAAAACTGTCAATTTAAGACGCAGGTAGATAACAACATGCACAGCCATAAGCATATTCCATATTAGAAATACGGTCATTTGTACTGGATGTGTCAGTATCTTATTCTGCCACCTCTGATGGATGGATGCATTATCAAAGGACATTTCTTGTGGCACCTTCATTGTGAACACATGACCTTGCCTTAGTTCTTTAACACTAAATCATTATAATCATGCTGCTATCTTCTTGCTATCTTTGCCGTTATGGAAGAAAAAGGAAATAAACTGCTGATGTTATCCCTGAAGCAAGACCTCTTCAGTATTGTCAAGTGACTGAGGGAAGAGCACTGTGAGTGAGAGGCAAAGGGGCAATACGTGGGCCACTACGTGCATGTGTTTCTTATGAACAATGAAAAGGTTTTTACCTTTTCCTTCATGAAAAATAACCCAAACTTGAAGGACAACACTGATGGGGTCATGCTCCATATTTGGCTGAGAATGAGTGCTTACCTGGTTTTTGGTCTGTGGAGCTTTCTCTCGGTTGCTCGTCTGAAGCGGAGTCTCGCTGGCCACTGGACCAATAGGAGTGGGCTACGCACAAAAGACAAGGAGGTTTCCTTATTTGGACTCACACAGGAGACGGTGGAAGTTTCACTTTAATATTCATGAGGAAACGTCACCACTGCAATTCACCAGCAAGCAGTTCAAAACACCCACAATCCCCATTAACACACATGGCAACACACAGTCACAGTGGAGAAAACAGTCAGTCTGCCTCTCCTAAAGGAAAACCTTGTAACGAGTCAACTTTTTCTAGTTCAGAAGAAATAAACGGTGGCATTAAAGACAAGTGAGGTAAATAAGGTGAACACTGGGAGAGAGCAGAGTGAGCTGCACATCACATTAAATACAGTACTGTCTACAGAGTGAAACGGTACTATATTAAACAGTAAAATTCACAAAATGTTCTTAAAAGAATCTCTAAAATTTGCTGCAGCAGCTCCTCATAGAAAGTTACTGTTCCCTTTGAATTCACGTGGTGCAACACATAACATGGGCTCTCACATCTCTGTGTCCTGGCTGAAAACACCTCTATTCACACCTTTAAGGCAGATTACCTGTGATGACATACTGTATGTGATGATACACAGTTATCCCTCGGTTCTTTTACATGCTTCACTAAGATCAGAACTGCTTCTGTTGGTGTTGGCCACCAACTGAGCAGTAGGCTGCCTGCAGAGCCTACGCACTGCTAGTTACACACTGGCAGTTTGTTGCCAGCTCCAGTGCTCAATCCTGGAAAGATGGATGAAGTTTTTGGAGAATGTGATGGAAAAGACAACTGTTGAAAGGCCTCTCTTGTCCGAGTCTAGGAAACAAGCTTCGTCCAAGTCTGAAGGCTAGGAGTATCGGTTCCATGTCCCACCAACTAGCTGTGCAGATGACAAACACGAGCCAGAACCATGTGAAGACGCTGGCCAGCTTTAGCCTGAGCTAGCTGCTCACGAGTATGGCGATGATGTGCTGGACACTGGCCTGGATATACATGGTCTGCCAGAGGATGAGCAGGAGAGCCTGTCAGCAGCTGCACTGACTGCCCAAGATGATGCGTCCTATTTTTCCCCGTGGCTGGCTGCCTTGTATTTCCCCATAACGGCTGTGGCCGGCTGACGCATTTCTAGCACCGTTTGTGTATAAAAATGTTATTTTGTAGAAACTATATTTTAACATTTTAATAATATAACTTATCAATAAATCAGGAATAAAACATGGATGTGTTAAATATTTTACGTTTTACTCCCAAGTCCCCTAAAACGCTCTGGCCAGCGTTTATCCAGTGAAAGCAGATGGTAAGATCACCGTTTATCTCATGAAGTGTCCACGTCTAGTTACTCTGGAGGAGGCAGGAAAACTTTGTAAAAAGAGAGAAGCTCACTTCTGTCCGATGAACTGAACCATGGACTTTCGTACTATTTACCCAATATTATTCCTGTGACTTATAGCTCTGTGGATTTTGATCTTCTGAGGTTTTGCCGACCCAGAGGAGGCTGCATTCTCTGTGTCCAGTGCATGTACTTCATACCTACACTGACATCACTCTGAATATGCATTTATGTGAGCGGCTGTTCGTCTGCTTCGCTAATCCAGCCAGAGGTAAAGTTCTGTTTAAACAGAGGTCCTCCCACTGGATTGTGGAGGCCATCACTCTGACATACAGCACCAAAGGTCTCCCTTTGGCTCAGGGTGTGAGAGCACATTCCATCAGGGGAACGGTCACCTCACAGGCTCTTTTTAAAGGGGTTCTTGTGATTAATATTTGAGCAGTAACCAGTTGATTTTCACCACATGCTTATGTTTGGTTCTATTGTTTGGATATGACGGATCCTTCAGTGGCTCAGTCGATCCTTTCTGCTGGATCCACTGCGCACTATGGTCTGATTCCAGTTTGCTAGCTGCTCTGTGGGGTGCATATCTATGTCCCATTTATATTTGTGTTGTCCTGACTGAATCAACCGAAAGGGAACAAAGTGTTATATCTATAACTTCTGTTCAATGAAGAAGAGGAAGATGGTACAACACCATGTTCCCAAATATACATATGACCCAGCCTAGATCTTTTTTTTCTACGTTTGTATGTACTGCTAATTATGTTCACTGAGTGTTTATGTGCAACAAGCATTCGACTTTATCACAAGTCATTTTAACCTGTCCAACTACTCGATACATAGCAGCACAGCAGCTGAAACACCATCTCCCATTAGTCATCTTAATGTGACTGTTGTACTATTACAGGGGAGCTATTCACAAGTAACTGTCAACATAAAAAGTGAGACTCTTGACTGTTTTATCATTGCACGCTTTCATATGATTTCTGGTGGCCTCACTTATGCAGTTCACATCACACTTTTAAAAAAAGAAGAATATATGAGGGAACCTTACAGTGAGTTCAGAACAAAACACACACAAATACACTAACCAGTGGCTTTCCGGTCCAGTCGTACTGGTAATCAAAGATATATCCATTTCTGTCAAAGAGGTCTGTGAAGAGTTTCCTCAGATAGTCGTAGTCTGGCTTCTCAAAGAAGTCGAGCCGACGCACGTACCGCAAGTAGGTGGCCATCTCTTCTGTTACATACACACACGTGAAATTCACACACACACAAAGGCATGAGAAGACACAGGCACCCAACCCACAAAGACTCACACACACATGAAACTACTCCCACAGATGCTCTAAAAATAGGCTTTTCTACTGCATATATACAAACCTGGGAAGTTTTCGCAGAGGACCTCTATTGGGGTGTCCCTCTTTGTGTCTCCAATCTTCTGATAACGTTCTTTCAGAGTGTCAGCCTAATGAAAAGAGACAGGGAGGAATCTGTGAGAGCTAACAGATGGATGTAAAGTGACTGAAGACGGAAGTCCAAAATAGGATAAAAACAGAAGCAGCAGCATTTAGACTGATGAAGAACTGCCTGCCTCCCCACCTTGAGTCCCTGCCAGGGCAGGCTGCCTCGCAGGAAGTACATGAACATGTGGCCCAGAGCTTCCAGGTCATCCCGCCGGCTTTGCTCTGAAATCACAGAGAACAAGAATCCAGGTTTATGCCTGATATAGACTTCCGTGCTGCGTCTTTGCGAGGACTATGTACGTAACCTACGTGAGTGGCTGACATCATTGCCAGCATTTATGCTAGTGCAACATGCATTGTGTGTTGTTAATTACTGTGTGGTGTTTTAAATGCAGTGCTGGCTGACAAACAAATAAAATGCTCTTTGTTGTGATCAGCTTTTTTCCAGGTGCAAACATATTTGTTTAGTTTTTTTCACTTCTTTGTACATTCCCTCACATCTGCTCCGATAGCTTCAGTAACCTCCCTACAGGAATTTGCTGACATTTGTGAGTCTTTGCATTGCTGCTATGAAAATTAGTCCTTATATTGAACGAAAAATACGCTTCAGCACTCAGTCTGGTACAGACAGCGATAGTGCTGCATTATCATGGCAAATGTATTCACCAGATACTCATTAACCATATTAGCACTAATTAGAAAACAAAATTACAAAAAGTGTGTGCAAGTGAGGCTGCAGATAAGACACAGCTCCTGTTTGTGGACTTCTAACTTATCTTTTCACTGAGTTTCAGATGTGGTGAAGTTCACCTATTTTTCTGTTAAGAGCAGCAGCTGCAATTTCAATCTTTTATCAGCTCATACACAGGATGCATTCAGACAGTACTAACTGTTCCAAGAACAAGGTGAATATTGTACATGCCACATATGAAATCACAGAGCTTCAATAAATTAAAATAAGATTATTTTAGCAAACTGGCACAGGTGACAAAAAAAAGGAACAGCATTAGTTTTCAAGGCTGAAACGGCATCATTTTCTTTAATGTTCATGAATATGCTGCACTTTAGTTGGACATTTTGGGGGGATTGAACGACCATCATATACAGCTTAAATTGTAGATGTGATTACATTAGTTAATATGTAAATATGTAGCAAGCTGAAGAGGCTCACCTTTCCCCAGATGTGTATTGATGCTCATGTATCTCGCAGTTCCAGTCAGACTCTTGTGTTCTCGGTAAGGGATGTGTTTCTTGGTCTCTGGGTCAATGTATTCTTTCGCCAGGCCAAAGTCTATGATGTGGATGGTGTGCTGCCGTTTGGAACCCGGTCGGCCTACCAGGAAGTTCTCTGGCTTAACGTCTCTATAGATCAGGCTTCTGGTGTGGACAAACTCCATACGAGTTATCTAAGGGAGGAGGGGATAGCAAAGCCAATGAAGTCATCAGTAGGCTGCCAGCGGTTACAAAATGAACATTTAAAAGTAACAACAACAACAACAAAAAAAACCCAAAAGAAAAACAAAAGGCTTCATCTTACCAGTTGTATGGCTATCATAAGTACAGTCTTCAGAGAGAAGGTCCTGTCACAGAGGTCAAACAGATCTTCTAAACTGGGTCCCAGTAGCTCCAGAACCATAGCATTGTATTTACCACATGGTCCAAAATAAAACACCTGGGGTACACCCTCTGGAAGAAAGAAGAAGATAAGCACACACTATTACATGAAAGTGGTTACAAGCTCAGGACAAAATACTAAAATGTTACTGTGTAAGACAATTCCAAGAAGGGTCAAGAATGCAGCTACTTTATAACATCCATCCAGCATCTCACTTGGGCTGGTGCCCGTCTCAGCTGACACTGGGTCCAGCCGACTACGGGCCTAAAATACTGTTTTAAATATTCTGAACCAGCAGACACACAGGGTGTCACGTGCCTACTGGTTGGTCTGTATGTCGGCACAATGGGGTGGGGGCAGACACAAAGGCAGAGAACAGTCAACATCCTCAAGATTGTTATTCCAAACATGTAATGCTATGCCAAGTCCCAGCATTAAACTGTTGTTCCCAACTTCTTTACATATGCTGGTCTCATGAGATGTGAGCAATTTAAAAAAAAAAAAAAAACTTAAGACCTCACCTGAACTTCCCAGCTGTTTGTAGAAGCGATATTCTAGGTGGAGTTGTGGCGCCCGTGACTTGATTGGTTCCTACAAGAGAGAATGATCTTAAAATCCCTGTTAAATCTAGAACAGAATTTAAAATGACCATCTTCCCTGTCCCTGCTGACGAAAAGCAGGCCCAAACCATGATGCTGCCACCACCATGTTTGACGGTGGGGATGGTGTGTTCAGGGTGATGAGCTGTGTTGCTTTTACGCCAAACATATCGTTTTGCATTGTGGCCAAACAGTTCGATTTTGGTTTCATCTGACCAGAGTACCTTCTTCCACATGTTTGGTGTGTCTCCCAGGTGGCTTGTGGCAAACTTTAAATAAGACTTTTTATGGATATCTTTGAGAAATGGCTTTCTTCTTGCCACTCTTCCATAAAGGCCAGATTTGTGCAGTGTACGACTGATTGTTGTCCTATGGACAGACTCTCCCACCTCAGCTGTAGATCTCTGCAGTTCATCCAGAGTGATCATGGGCCTCTTGGCTGCATCTCTGATCAGTCTTCTCCTTGTTTGAGATGAAAGTTTAGAAGGACGGCCGGGTCTTGGTAGATTTGCAGTGGTCTGATACTCCTTCCATTTCAATATGATTGCTTGCACAGTGCTCCTTGAGATGTTTAAAGCTTGGGAAATCTTTTTGTATCCAAATCTGGCTTTAAACTTCTCCACAACAGTATCTCGGACCTGCCTGGTGTGTTCCTTGGTCTTCATGATGCTCTCTGCACTTGGAACAGAACTGGTTCTGCTGGAAGTTTCTTCCTGTTAAAAGGGAGTTTTTCCTTCCCACCGTCGCCAAGTGCTTGCTCATAGGGGGTCATTTTGACTGTTTTTCTGTGTGTTATTGTAGGGTCTTCACCCACAATACAAAGCAACTTGAGGCGACTGTTTGTTGTGATTTGGCGCTATAAAAAAATAAAATTGAATTGAAAACAGATTCAAGTCTTGGGATTTCTCACAAATTCATAGAATTAAACCGGTGAGGTCATCAGGACAGCATGGATTTGCATTTTGTAAAGACAAGATGCCTGAATAACGAGTGCAGACATTTTAAACCTATTTTTTTTAAATAAATTGATTGGTTCAGATGGGAACAAGGGTCTATAACCATTTTAAAGCTTTTATTTACTGAGCACAGAGGCCTCAAAAACTGAAATGGAAGAAGGTGACCATTGGGTCAGACTGAATAAGAGAAAAAACAGGGCCTCTGGATCAGGGAGATGACCAATAAGCTGACGGTCATCCTAACCAAGTTTCAGAAGTTCTTTTCAGAAATGCGTGTACTTGGTGGAGGAATAACCACCTCGCACCCACAGTTCCACACTCAGGCTGTTATTGCAGAGTGGAAAGATCATGGAAACTACTCAAGTAAGTCAGATGACAGCCTGGCAGGTGTTTTTGAAACCACATTTACCCTGCAATTCTCAGAGCAGGAGCAAAATGATTCTTCTAGCTTGAAGAGACAATAAATGAACACTCTGGACCAAACTCCAGTGATTATATCTGGTGAATCTAGCACCATGGACGCAGTGAAGCATGGTGTTAGCATCATCACGCTGTGGGAATGCTTCTCAGCAGCAGAGACAGAGAAACAGGCAAGAATAGGGTCAGAACGGAAATGCCATTAAAGATAACCTCAGGACACCTTTAAGTATGACAATGACCTAAAGCCAACATTCAAGAGAGCACTGGAATGGATTCAGGGCAAGTTTCTGATTGTGAGTGTCCTAGCAAATGGTCAGGCAGAAAAACTGTGAATCCTGAACATAGCAGTCCATTGATGATTCCATCCAATCTGAAGGGGCTTGAGAGGATGTGCCTAGAGGACTCAGAAAAACCACCCAAAACAAGCTACACAAAGGATTTAAAGCTGTCATGGCAGCCCAAGGGGCTTCTATAAAGCACAAAATTAAGGGTCTGAATATTTTTGCAAGTGACAGATATCATTTTGTCAACTTAAAATTGATAACTGATATCTTGATATTAAACAAACCAAATGTACTGCTAGAATTATAGAAACTTAATAAACAGAAAAGTGTATTTACCAGTTTGATAGCCACATATTCATTGGTGTAGAGGTTCTTTCCAAGTCGGAGCTCTCCAAAGTTCCCACAGCCAATCTTCTTTCCAACCCGGAAGTTTGGTCCGACCATCAGAACCCCAGAATTGGTGCCAGCACCCCGGCCGCTGTGCCCTGAACGGCTCCCTGTCTTCCCAGACATCCTCTTTCCATCCTCTGCCTCACCCTTTCCTCCTCCACCTCCACCTCCTCCACCTCCACCACCACCTCCTCCCCCAACTCCTCGCTTGTCAAAGTCCATCAGTTTGTGGTAGCCTGGCCTCTCCACGATTAAGCCGATTCCATGCAATCAAAACAACCACCAAAACAAATGCCTAGCAGCTAGCCTATGAGACAGCAACTTTATAGAGGGCAGGGCAGCTGTGGCAACTTGATTTGGACTTGGATGGATATGAAATGAATTCAAAGGACAGAAGTGAGTCTCAAATGATTTTAGTTAGGCAGGACAGAAGTGATGAAGGTAGATAAGGAGTGAGGCAGAAAAGCTGATGATTTTTATGCTGGAGCGGGGATGAATGAATGAGAAATGAAAGATGATGGGATGAGGAGGCACTGCCAGAAATTAATTTAAACCCCCTTCTAGGGGCCAGAGATGGTAATGGAGGGGATAAGGTTAATGGCCTGATCTGTCATCATACTTATTTAGCCATTTGCTAACATGCTATTACAAACTGGGAAGCTATGCTAGCTTCAGGTTCAGACATAACAGCAGCCAGAAGGAGTTGAGAGGTTTGACTTTTTCACATCTGACACTCAAGTATGATGAAATACTTCTGCTGATTTGGTGCCATAGGTCTAAGCTAGATAGTTTTAGAGCACGTGTCCCTATGATTAGTGGACCTTAGTACTCGTCCCACAAGGACTGATAATCTGGCACCCAGCTGCTTGTACCTATAAAACAATAGGTGAAGCTTTGGCTCCTGAGAGAGAGTAATGCTGTGGGATGAATCACCTAAGGAAAAATACAGAAAAAAAAAAGGCAAATATTTCAGAAAAGCACTACCACACTTCTATATTCAGTGTATAAAATAACACATTTAGACCACATGGACAAGAGCATTTCCTCATTAGTATGAGATAAACCAGTTAGATACTAAAGTACTGAACTCAAATTACATGAAATGACTACTCAGATAACAACCAACAATTAAACTGCATTTTCATGCAGTGTTTCAAGGCTGAAACAGGAAAGGAAACTTGTGTACCAAACAACTGTGGTGCAGTCATTATAAGGCCCTGGATGATGGAAGAGCAGGCTAACGAATTGCCCCTTTTTAAAATCTAACAACTTTCCATGGAGCAATGAAGGACATTTTGGAATTTCAAATGAGTAAGATTTGTCACAGAAATCAACTGACGGTAACAGAAAACCAGGCCATATCCCCCTTTCAGGAGGACAGGGCATGTTCTCTAGAGTTTCTGTTTGACTCTTCTAATAATAAAACACCCATCCTGACTACTCCTATTCCTTCATTTACTCCTCAGTTTTCCTGTCACTCCATTCTTTCCTTCACATCCCTTTCATTCTATTCTAGAGCTTCCTTTTCTCTCCCCTCATATCCTGGTAAATGCTTATTTGGGTGCAGTCAGGAATATTTTAAGTCAAATTTTAAGAAAATTGTAGATATTTTATGAACTACGTTTCACATGCATGTTTCTGTCTTTTCCTGAGCAGGACTGTTATTTGGCTTCAGGATAATAGTTCTGCTGCCTACGAGGTTAATGACCACTTCTAACTCACGGTAGTGACATGGAGTGTACAGAAAGAGACGGATATGACCGAGAAGGAAAAGGAAATGTCTGAGATAGCAGCAGAGTAAGTCAATACATTTCTACTGATGCCACGAGCAGGAAAAACTGACCCTTGATCCCCCACAAACCACAGTGACATGTGAACTGTGACCATCAGCACAATCACCCAATTCTTTGATCTGTGTTTTTATTGTGTTGGTGGAATTGCAGCAAAGGCTACAGGGAAACAATCAGATAAAAAAAAAGATGAATCTCAGTGGAGCACATTTCATAAATTATAAAAAGTAAAAGCAGAGATGGGAGAAATACCCATACCAGCAACCATGTTTTGAGTGCTGATGTTGCTTAGTTTGTCCACCAGCAGGCACTCTGTAACTTCCCTGTTGGCAACATGTGCTTGGAAAACCACAAACAAAACAACCATTTAAACTGAGCAGAATCAGGCAACACAGAAATTAGTAAATAAATAGACACTATGATTTCATTCACTATAGAAGTTTTTCAGTTATGGCAAGCTAGGTGTTCCTGACTCATCTGGTAAAAGAAGAGAACTCAGATTATAATGTGTACATCAGAGTATCAGTCTAAGAAGTGAGAAATTTATCTCTCTGAGAAAACAAATAAAAATAAGCGTATTTTCTAGACACCCTCTTCTTCTGCCCTGAACTGCTGCAATCTGATCTGATGCACACACTTGCTGGTGACTATACCTGAGGTTTGGGGTTTTTGTCTTTGCTGCTTAGCTTGCTGTCTATAACCAGCTTTGATCATATAAAAAGATTACCACAGTAAGGATTAATACGATAAGACTGACTGACATCTGTGCTGCCACTTGAAAATTTAAACTTTTCTCTTAACTACAAAGTCAAGTAAAAGATCCATATTTCAGCTTAGCAATGAGTGATGTCACCTCATTCATGTTGAATGAGAAGCAAAGCTGCTGTAAGCTGAAAGGAGTCCTGCCAGAGAGCACTGACTACAGGATAAATGTACCATGTTTGTTCACACAAACAACCTCCCAGATATTCTGATTCCATATCACAACAACAATTAGAGATACCCCACACTGATATCGAGTAGTAGCTAAAAAAGTAGCTGCTTTTACACAAAATGCCAAATACCAAATAATCAGAACATTTAACAGATTAAAGAGTGCAGCTGCCTCAGCCATTTGCTTCTGAGAAAATGAACTTTTTCACTTTAACTGTGCTTAGATGAGTCTATCAAACAAGGGAATTAGGCTACTTAACAAATGGGACTGTCAGACTTGCCACAATCAGATTTAGTTATAAAGTTACACTCTGCCCTGGCTGAAAATATATCTTTGCTTTTAATTACAATCCGCTGCAACAGATCAAGCCCGGTTTTTGTAGCCTCCCACAGAGGACTTTGTCAGATTGAGCAACTCATGGTGTGTGTGTGTGTGAGACGGGGGGGGGGTGTCAAATCAATGCTGCTCTACAGGGCATATGAGAAAGGGTTAGGCCTGCACAAAGCAAGAGGCACATCCACTCCCACACACTGTGGCCTCAGCTAAAAGGAGAGTGCTGAAACCCAAACATGGGTTTCAGCTAGCTAGATGTGACATTTAAAACAAAAAAGAAAGAAAATGATGTGTGCATCCTTCAACAAACTCTACTTTCATTTCAAGTTTTCTTTGCCTTTAAAACAATGCAATTAATTAGGCAACAGGTCTTAAACTGTGTGTTAACATATGCTTTTCCAAAGTCCTGTCTAAATGTCTGAGAAGTGGACCATAAATATACCTTAATACCATAAAATATACATTTTCAATGCATATAAAAGAACAGAAGCATTTAATAAATATCCAGTAAGTCCTGAAATCAATACATGAATTCTGATCTTAAGTGCTGAATTTTTATCTTTAGTGTTCTGAGTCAAGGCCAGTCTTGTAGGCCAACAACAAGTTAAGCAGTGACAATTCAGTGGTTTATGATGCCCACTAATCTGCATGAAACCTCAAAAGTAACAGTATCCACCATGCAACCTCCCGCAGGCTACAAACCTGACCCCAATTACTAAGCAACTGATTCAACTGCTTCCTCATAAGCAGACAAACCTGACACACTGTGACTTGAAACACCACCGATATAAAATTAAAGTCAGTCTGGTAACTAATGCATCATCTGTGGGGTGTAAACATTGTGTTTTGCAATATTAAATAGTTGTTTTTGTCTGCTCATAGCTGATCTGCATAGGTGGCAATGAGGTTTTTTTTTATCTGTTTAATAAACAAAAGAGTATTTAAGTCTGATTAAATTAAACCACACAATGAATCTGACTAAAGTATTTTTTTTTACCTTTTTTTTTAACCTCTGCTTGAAAATCAAACCTTCTTTGTTGTGTGCCAGTTTGTTTGTTTGTTTTTTTATATGCAGGAAAAACCCTGAATACAATCTATAAGATAAGCATAATTGCATACCGCATCACTAAACCTCAAGAACAGCTTATGCCTTAATTTTCTGGGGCCAAGAGGTGATGAATTACAAAAAAAAAAAAATTTTAATATATATTTTTTGACCACAGACCTGATCACTTGATTATGAACAAAAAGATAAAAACTCCATTATTTTTATATATAGCCAGATACCCTAAGGTTACCTTAATATTACAGGTTTTTACTAAACTAAACATTAACAAGGCATAAACAGCTCCGCATGTTAATCATAGTACCGGAAAATGTAACCTTGATATGATCCTGCAGATGTTTTAATACTAATTGTGGTTTCAGAAGTCTTACAGGCTTAATTTCTAAAAATAAGGAAAAGTGAGCTTTTATGAAAACAGAGTAAAGTCTATAAATCTGGTTTCAACATTTGTGTAAGTTTTGTAACGAATAATAAAAATGTACATCGTCTCATGTCAGGTTTTGCTGTGTATCACCTACACTTGTGTGAAGCCCAAGCAAAAACACAGAACATCCTCCTCTGCCAGCTGACGACAATATGTAGGCACTGCTTACTAATAAAAACTTCCTGCGTGCACTTCCTGAGAGGTGATTTAAAAACAATACTACTGGTCTCATCTCAGCTATCAGGCACCAGGTTCCCTTCCATTGTTGGGCCAATAAATATCAATGTATGGTCCCTTACACCTTAATACTGACAATATATCGTCTTTACCAAATAATCTCTGCTCTCTTTGTTTTGCACATCATTCAATATTAATTGCTGTTAGTTATGGTACACAAATTTTGATATGTATGCTTTATGTGTATCAAATATACCCAACAGTATTATCCAGCTACTGGGTCCCTGCAATATAGCTACAAACAAAGGAAAAACCTCCTCATAATTACTCAGTTCATCTTAAGGGCTTGTCAGCAGGCAGAACTGACTTCTTGGTGAGGTTTGTAGAGGAAATATAGCATATCCAACTGTATCTACATGGCCTTGTCTCACCACCCACACGCTACAGTGATTAGTTCTTGCCCATTTCTGAATCTCTATACTAGTACATATTTGAAAGCTGACCTAAAATAGTGTAAACCATAGCTAGGTTCAGTAGCTCCGCGGGCTGTCAGCGTTTTACTTTTAAGGAAAGAAAGCTTTAAAGAGGCTGACCATAGAAGCTCTGCTAACGGAGTTATCGTTAGCTGATCCGACTGCAGCAAGACTCGGGGAGAAGCGACTGTTTAATCTGCTAACTCAACACCTGCACTCGTTACACGACGTTAGCTGATAGCAAGCGCTGGGAAATATTATGGTGTTACTGTTCCTAAACTCTCAATCGGGCTAGGTAGCGCAGGAAGTTAGATTTAGGCCACAGTAGTTTGTGTTTGGCCCATAGACTGCAGCTTGACAATGTTAGCTTCATTGAAACAATTTTAAAGTAGCTAACTGCAAGCAGTGCTACAGTGAGCGGACCAAAGTAACATAAAAAGAAAGAGAGAGAAAGACAAGGGTTTAGATAAAGGATTCGGCTAGCGTTTATTAGCTTCTGGTCGTAGCTAAGCATAGCCTGTCAGAAGCTAACGCTGGCTAGCATAACCAGCCAGCTAAATAGCCAATGTTGGCTAACGCTGAATTTCTGTTCATACACACAGCCATTCACAAACACGGTTAGCTCGTTTTACAGAGCCTACATACCTACCCGTTATCGATGTTTTTATGCTGCCTTTTTGTCTCTATTTTTCTAGCTTGGAATAAACTGTTCGCATTTTCTTCGTCTCGTTTTCCTGCTCATCTCTTTTTCTATGGATGTTTGGCTAACCAGCTGAAAAGGCTCGCCAGTGACCTGAGCGCAATTTGCGTGGATGTAGCCGAGAGCTACGCAGTAAACGAAAGCAGCAAGCGTAAGCTCCTTTGAAGAATGCCCACAGCAAAGCCGCTTGTGCTTGTCTTTGCTTGTACGTGAGAGGGGGCCACACACGCTTCAGTTTGTGCAGAAAAGTTTAAATTTTAACTTCCACCACTTCTTTCTGACGCGCTTTCACGGTTTGTGTTTTATGCTTATCTGCATTAAAGTATTTGCTATGTAGTTCAGCATATTTTTTTCACATATAACTTTGGCTCAAAAATAAGGAATTTTGTGTTTGGGCAATTATGAATGAAGGATTCAAGGATTCTTTATTGTCGTTCGCACCATATTTGCATGCAGTGGAACAAAATTCTGTCCTCAGGTGGTCCCAGTGTTGACCTTGTAATAGTTATCCAAGTACATTAAAGAATATATATATATATATATATATATATATATAGAGAGAGAGAGAGAGAGAGAGAGAGAGGAAGAGCGTTGCAGCTACGCAGCCCCACCAGAGTTCAACCCTCCAGGTGTTCCACCTGTAGCCAGATTTATCGCTGTTAGAGATGCATCCACAAACTTCACAATATGACAGCCAGGGTGTTTTGCTGAGCAGTCATATGTGAGCAGGGTGAACAGAACATTCACACGATGAACACATCGGAAACAACTTGGGGTTCAGTATCTTGCCCAAGGATCCTTTGGCATGCAGACTGGAGCAAATAGTAGATGACCTGCTCTACCTCCTGAGCCACAGCCACCCACTTTAATCAGACTAAAATACAATTAAACAGCTGCAGCAGGAGCTGCATTGAGCAAAGGTGGAGCCACAGTTGTAAGGAAAATGCATTTGTGGTTTGAGCAGCAGAGTTGAGTATGTGAGTTGTGCCCATGAAAAACTTGCCAAATCCTTCAATGCCAATAAGCTTGTTCTACTATTGACTCTTGTTTGGTGGCATTTATTGGATTGGATGATTAATGTCTGAATAAACACGACATATTTATTCATTTAACAAACAGGAGCCTCAGCAGCATGTGGAAGAACCACACACAGCCACAACAGCCTGGTATCTCCTCCTCATGCTGGTCACTAGCTGGGTCACACACATTGCTGTGGGACAGCATCCCATTCTTAAACCAGCATCTGTCACAATCAGCCAGTGTGGTTGTGTTGGTCACTCTGGCACGAACAGCATGCCCAAGCTGATCCCACAAGTGTTCAGTGGGGTTGAGGTCAGCAGGCAGACCATCCCATCCTTTCCACTCCCAAATTCTGGAGGTGGTCTCTGATAAATCCTGCTTTGTGGGGGTGAGTGTTGTCATCTTAGAGGACAGAGTTCAGTCCAAGACTGTAGAGATACGGGATTGCCATCTTGATATCTCTCTGCACTGAGATTACCTCCAATGATGACAAGGCTGACTGTCATCACCTGGGAATGATTGTACAGCACACATCTTTAATGACTTTAACAAAAAAAATAAGAACTTGGTGCATATGTTAGACTTTATTTTGCAGTGTACATACAGGTTCCAATATACAGTATACACACACTCACGTTATATCTTTTAATAAGTGGTGCTGAAGGTTCTACAATAGGTCTATTAACTTCTTGTTAGTGGTCATGATTGACTACAATTGTTAATTTTCCTTTGCTAGCATAAAAAGGATTTGTTTGAGAGCACTTATTGGACTGACCAATACTCTGAATAATGGGAAAGTCAAAGGAACTCAGTGAAGAGCTAAGCAGGAGAACTGCAGATTTCCACAAGTTGAAAAGGTCTCATGGAGTCATTACCAAACAACTGCAGATTCCAAAATCAGTTCAAACAATGTGCTCTTTGCAGGACGCACCAACTTATTTGGATGTGTCCCCACTTTGCCAGGGTCTGGAAGAAGACCCATAATGTCACCCTGAGGAACAACCCCAGGAACCACCAAGCCTCAAGCATGCTGTGAACTGGAAACTGCTGGAACACCAGCGTCACTGTTCACAGTGAAGCGAGTTTTACATCATCATGGACTGAGAGGGTGCCCCGGCTCCAAAACTGACACCTTCAAGCTCCACTGAAATTTGCAGCTGCCCACATGGTCAAGCCAAATGCCTTCTGGAGAAAGGCTTTATGGTAAGATGTGACACAGATTGAGCTATTTGGCCACAATGACAAGAGGTATGTTTGAAAGCCTCACCTTTACCCCTCCAAACATAAGAACATTGTAGCAACTGTTAAGCATAGTGTTAGCATCATGCTCTTGGGACCAATTGCTGCTAGTGGTACTGGCACAACGTGGACCCTCAAGTCAACAACTAGACAGTAGCAACTTGAACGTAATTGGGTGTTCCAACAGGACAATGACCCCAAACACACACCAAAAATGACTTTGGAATGGATAAAGCAGGCTAACATTAATGGTCTGGAATGGCCTTCCCAAAGACTCGACCTCAGCCCTGCAATTCTGCCACGAGGTCTGGTCAAATATCCATCCAGGAATATGCCAGAAGCTTGTTGATGGATAACAAAAGCATCTGGTCGAGGTGCAAGGTGCTAAGGGACATTTAACCAAATATTACCTGGGGTGTATGAGTAATTGAGGCTGTATGTATAATTTTAACGCTGTGGATCAGAGAAAATGAAAACTAAATTGTTTTTTAAAGTCCTTAAAGAAGTATGCTGTACAATCACTCCACCAGAGAAAAAAGTTCAAAGAAATCACTAAAAGTCCCAAACTGCCATGACTCCATCCCCATGATGATTGTGTGTAAACCTCCGACCACCACTGTACCTCCGAATCTCCCCTTCAGGAACATTTAAATATTTGTATTTGTATTGTCTTTGGAAAAATTTTTCTTACCTTGTTCTTCAGGGTCATAATCCGGAGGCTGACTTGAGCTGTTTGCGTCACTTATTAAAACCTGTGTGGCTCATTGTCGTATTGGAATAAAGTATAGTTAGGATCACAGAGCACTTCCTTTCCTTTACTACACTTTTAGCTTTTCATCTCTTTTGAACATTTTTGTTTTAGATTATTGGTAAATTTGTTGTCTTGTTACAGTGTCACTATAGAAGCAATAAAATGTCCTGTGTTTATACTGGTATTTTAACTGAGCCTAGCAGGGGTGCCAATATAGAACCCCCAGCACATGGACAAGACCACTATGTTCTTAATATTGTATGTTCACTTATTTCACACACTTCTGTATTGGTCACTGGTTGTGTGTAACTACCCGGCCAACTTCAGTCCCAGCAGCTACCTCTCTGCTGCCAGCTTCGGCCTCCTTCTCCTCCCTCCTCGTCCCAGTGTGCTACTGTGCATATACGGGGAGAGACATAATTAGCTGATGCTGACTAGCTGACCCCACCACCACAGCTTGTTTTTGCTGCAGCATATGTGGGAATTTTTCTTTAAGCCACCTGTGAAGATAATAATGCCTGAGTGACGCTGTTATGTTCAGTTTTATCACCTTTCTTGCTCTGGCTACCACAGCCTTCATCTGCTCAGAGATGTACATCCTGTCAGACACTCGTGTCAGCAGATTGTATCTGTCAGTCCCTATGCACACATATTTCTGGTAAAATATAGCCAGCACTGAAACTAGAGATGTCCAGATGCTGAAAGTGAGAGGTAGGTGAGACGGATGAAAGACAGATCAGACATGTTGCTTCTGGTGGTGAGTTTGCTGTGCTGGACTAAAGCTGAAGGTGAGTTGCTGTAAATGAGAAATTCCCCTAAGAAAAAAAAAAAGAGGCAACGATCAATTTAGTTATAGGCAACCATTGTTTAGTCTCTGTCAGTGTTATTATAGTTATTATAAACTAAAGTAAAAACTGAAACTGGGGGTCAAGAAAACATGCTACAGAACACATGAGCAGGTTTCTTCAATCTCACTCTAACAAATATTCTCCATATTGTAATAAGTTTTTAAAAAAGCTAACACTAACACTGAAACTGATAAAAGCTAAGGTGATTTAGTTTGTGTAAAAAAAAAAAAGATACAGTGTAAGATGTCATGTGTTGTTGCTCATCTGAGGCTGTATAAGGCCTGGTGAGGACTAGATTCTTATGTCCTGATATGGAAAACCTTAGGATTGACTGAGCTGTACTTTCTTTCTTCCATGACTGCATATAAATAGTGTAATAGCTCAGAGTGCATACAAAGGGACCCTTACGAGCCAAAATAATAAGCATATAATCTGAAGAATAAAGTGCACATGCAGTATTTTTAAGAGCATACACATAGCGTACAATTTACATTTAGAAGATGAATGATAGATGGTGGATGGAGTTGTCACAGTGGCTGTCACACCTTATTGGAACACTTGAATAGGGCAGAATGGCCCAGACTGTGTCAGGTATTCCATGTTTACTGTTGTTGAATATCATTAAATAATAATAATCAAAGTACCATTAAGCTTCGCTTTTACTACACACTTTCAGAAAATAAAATATCTTTTTGTACCTTCACTGGTGCACTGGTCCCAGTGTATTAAATGTTTTTTAATTTCAAAACTAAAGAGCAAAAATAATATTTAACCTAATTTATTTTGTCAATCTCATACAGATCTAGAAGAAACTGTTTAAATATGTACCTTTCACTGCTGGTCCAACAGTTGGCCTTAGGAGCTACTTGCAGGACTCATTCCCTCAGTGCTGAACAAATGAAACTGCAGTAAAACTGCGCTACAAAACTGAGGCAAACTGATGGACGGAGTGTGGGTTTTAATAGGGCATTTTAGATCAGTCTTTGTGTGTGTAGGTGTTTGCAGCCAAGCTGGAGTGCATACTTCTGGAGACATGAAGATATCACCTGGAGAAGCCTTCAGTCTGAATTGTGCTTTCACATGTTTAACAACGCGCCATGTTGCACAGCTGTGGAGGGTAACATACCTCAGATATTATTATACTTTTAGGATTATACTTTTACGTAGTGTTGTAAAATGTGATGCATAAGCTGCTGACCTCATTATCTGAAACTTTCATATGAAAGGCTGACATTGTAACATAGGTGTGACCTTTCTCAGGTTAAAGCAACTGCAGCACCTGTTTTCATGTTCTAGGACAAAGAGCTGCTTGTTAATATTTCCTCCTCTCAGCCAAATGTGACCCTGGTCCTGAATGTCAAGTCTTTTACAAAGGCAGACACTGGCCTGTACCAGTGCAAGACTGACCCACCCAACACAATTAGCCCACATTTTAGTATTACGATGACAGGTAAGGAGTGTGTGTGTGTGTGTGTGTGTTGTTATGTTAATTCATCATTAATTGCATTTTATCTCATTGTGGAATTTTCCAGGTGACACTTTCATTTTTCTTGCTGAACCTACGCTTCCTCTTAAAGCTCACAACCTTAAAAGGAAAAGGTCTAAATCAGATTACATACTTTTCCGCAGGTCTGTTTGCCCGTCTTAGACGTGCAGCGCTGTGTGATAGAAAGTATCAGAGCGCAACAGTGGCGCGCGTATACACGCACACATGCATGATAGAGCATGTAAGCATGGTGGTGGTTTACATGTATTAGTCAGGTATAACTGATCACATGCTCAAAGGTTAGTCTGTCTTTATGCATCCATCTGTGTACGGCTTCAGCTCCACCTCTGCCTGTCTGACCACCTCTTTCCCAGTGGGATAGTTTCCCCTCAATATGTGAACTTGTAGTATCCAGGGGTATTATAAATATTATATTTACCTTTTTTCTTAAATGGTCAAAAAAGTTTGAGTTTTATAAAAGATCCTACAAATACTTCACTATAAAAGCCTAGTCAAGTGTTTCTGAGAAGATCCTAGAGAGCTTTTAAGTTGAAAGGATCCAGGAAATGTTGAGGGTGTTTAAAGCAGAAGTTATTCTTTTTTAAAGGCTAATGGGTTGTCCTTACATGTCTGACTATTGAACAGAAGGAAAACCAGAAGGAGAGCCACCCTCAGCACCTGACGTGATTGCAGGTCAGTGTTGCAGCAGCGCTCCTAATTTTGATTAACTGTCACTGCTTTGATTTGCTCCGAAGTCCCATTTATTTATACTCATTAATATGTCTTTCAGCGCTACTTCATGGAAGAGTTAACAGGGCAAATTAGCGCGAAGACGCAAATGCAATGATTGAAGTAGAAAGTAGAAAATTCTCATTCATTCAATTATATGGAAAAAGATGCGAGCGCTTTATTTCCAAAAGGACGCTCATTATATTTACAACAGTGCAAATTAGCGGGTCAAAAATGAGCAGAGCTGATGAGAGAGCGAGTAATCTAAATGAACACGTATACGCACTGGATTTGCATAGGTGCAAAACATCAGTATCTGGTCTATGAGGGCGAACTCCTCTGTCAGAAATTGATGGGCTGTGTGGTGGTGGTGGCGGTGGTGGTGGTGTGGCAGCCATTCACGAAAGACAGGATTCATCCAGAAAAGGGCTTCTTTATTAAAAAGCGGTTCGCTGCATGACCCCCAAGAACTGTGCGCAATGGCTGAATCTCCGAACAGCTGGATGTAGGCGAACACTCTGACCTGACCACAGCGTAAATGAGCGCATTAATGTTTTTCTCCTGCATGCAGGATTTTTAATGTTAATAGCCGATCTCAGAGTAGAGATTTGACTAAAATTCTTGAATGCTGCAAACCCGTCAGCTCACTGTAAAATGAACTCGGCTGCCCTGTGAGAGCCATCCTTATGTGCCTTGCAGTCCTCCCTCCGACTTTTGCTCTGCTTCAACGAAAGAGTTAGAGGACAGAGCCAAAACTATGGCACTGCGCGCACAGTTTTCAGTGTTAAGTCCAGTGCAATTTGCAGTAAATTGCATATTGCAAACCTCAATAAATCATATTTGTATTTAAACGCAATACTTTATTAAATACTTTAACCCCCAAATTTTTGCAATTTCACAGCTTTTAACCCTTCACTTTGGTTTATTGGCTCTCATTCATCAAATACCTTTGAGCGACATTTGAACTGTAACCAGATCAGATGGAGATTTAGCTTCTGTTAGCTCAAGTCAAAGTAATTATGGATCAATGAGAGTGTACTATGAGAAACAAAGCCTCAAACAGCTTTTACAGTGGGTCCAGCAGGGGGCAACTCTGTCAGAAAACAAGCTTGGTTACACAGATGTGGGAAAAATTACCCCCAGCTCTCTTGATCTATGACCTCAGTAAACACCTTGCTAATGAGTTAATGGCCTTAAATCCAATGGGAAGTTCATGTGGTGAATGGAAGTTCTATTTAGAGGGAAAAAGGAGAGAATCTGTGGCTCTGAAAAATGTTCAGGTGGGCGACTTGATACCAATATTGATAGTATCGATTCCAACCCCAATATTAGTACTGTATCAATGATAGGATTGATACTGTAGTTCCTCTCCTGTACCCTCAGTATGCTGTTTCATCAGATAATAGGCATGACTGTGCAGACAGAGCTCCTCTCACATCACGCACACACACTCTGCTCTGCCCTGAATTTTATGTGCCATCACATGACTGAGTGGCGCTGAGCAGATGTGTAGGCTGCAGTGAGTGAGGGCATGACAGCAGAGAGAAAGTGTGGGATAATATATTTAGCCCACTCATACATGTTATTTAATCGGAACTGGAAAACATATATGTCAAAAATGAACTATGAAAATGTCAGACTATAATAACCTCTTACTGCTGTCGAGTTAGGTGAATTTTATTCATATAGTACATTTAGAACAGCAGAAGTTGACCTAAAGTGTTTAACACGTGCATTCATATTCCAGCTTTCCAAAAAAACAACTTTAAAAACATATGAATAATTAACTCATTAACAGTGGAAGCAAAGAACAGCCATTTAGCGGTCATTAAAATGTGTTCAGGTTCAGCATAGATATTATGTTTTTATTAGGCTCTCATAATTATTCATTGTTTTATTAACTCTCCTATATCCAGATAACTTCAAGAGGAAAGCACCTTCCTCGACCACAGCCAGTAACCTCAAGTGTAACTGCACCCAGCAGACCCACAGTGCAGCAGGTCAGAGCTCACAAATGTCTTAACTGTTTGTGCTTATTTGTTTTTACTGGTTGTGGCCACCTTGTGTCCTTTTGTGTGTGCCGAAGAGTCAATAAAATGATACAACAGTGCTAAATCTGATGCATTTCTTACTGAGGATTTCTCTGCCTGATTCTTTTACTTTCAGTGGTGAATTTTTCAGTCTTGGTTCTAAACCTTGCAGCTTCTCCTGGGCAGTGCAGTGGCTAGCAGTTCTCTCCCAGTACAAATGTGGCGGGTTTTTTCCCAATACGTTCCCTGACCCTTTGTGAGTCTTCACACAGGTCTGTCCCTGGTGTATCCACATAATGACACTTACCTTTCTACACAGGGAAAGACACCCAGACGTAGAAAGATGAGGATAAAGTGAAGTGTTTAATTTAGGTCTGCATGCTCTGCCTTTGTTTCTGCCCCCCCCCCAGCCTTTGAAGGAGTTTATGTAACCCAGTCTGCGTCCATCTGTTTCCACGTAGGTCTGAATGGTCAGATGTGGTTCTGGATGCTTCTAGGAAAAACCATCATCCTCCTCCTGAGCTTGGCCTCCCTGGCTGTGAAATACAAGACAGGATGAGAATAGCAGGACCTGGATATCTCTGCACAGCAGTGCATGTTTGAATTATTCACAGTTCTTCTTCTTCTTTTTTTTGTGTTTGCACTATTTAGTATGCAGATAATCATCATTTGTTCAAAATCATAATTAAAACATAAGAAAAGTGTTTTAAAAACAATTTGATACACTGATACAGTAAATGATTCACTTTGTGTGTGTCACAGAAATCTGTGTCAGCTGTGTTACCCACTGACAGACAACGCCTGTAACTCATCAATAGTTTGCTCCAAAGTTGCATAACTCGACACCAGATGACTAGGCAGCCTCTTCAGTGGGGGAATTTTAAATGCATTTTCTTCTTCTCCTCTTCATTATGTCTTAAATATTATTTTCTGGACATGGAGAAGGTTAATTGCTTGTCGACCATGTTGTCCACATGTTCACTGGAGCAGCCTTTCAGCTCACTGGGTTCAGCAGGTGACCCATACATAAGAACTAATGCAGAGGCTTTTTACTGCACGTCTTCCTTCCAGTTTTCCACTGTCCTATTGCTAATAAAAAAGGCTAAAAGCCCCAACAAAATATATTTTAAAAAAACATGGTGTTGTGTATTTGCTTTAGATGTTATTTTTACAAAAATGTAGTAGAAAGCTTTTTGACACAGAAGTTTATTAAGATCATGAGATGACATGTTGGCATCTAGCAGTTAGCATAAGGGCCTAAAACAAAATAAACGTCAACCGAGTTCCCCATCAAATGTAGCACGGTTGGCTGGGTTCAGGAGTATTATTCAATTCAATTCAGTTTAAATTTTATTTACATAGCGCCAGATCACAACAAGCAGTAGCCTGAAGATGAAGGTCTACAGTGATTACAGAGAAAATCCAACAGTCAAAATGACCCCCTGTGAGCAAACACTTGGTGACAGTGGGAAGGAAAAACTCCCTTTTAACAGGAAAAACTGTGGAAGACAGCCAGAGATTAATAATAACTAATGATTAAATTCAGAGTGGGGTATAAACACATAGAGAATGAAAAGTGGTGAATGAAAAAGAAAGACTCAGTGCATCAGGCGACCCCCACCCAGCAGCCTAGGCACTTGGCAGCGTAACTAAGGGAGGATTCAGGGTCACCTGATCCAGCCCCAACTATAAGCTTGATCAAAATGGAACATTATTATCATACGTCTTGACGTATGTGCAATCATCCACATTCTTTGGATGTTTCTACCTTTTATTCCATTCTCTGTCAAGATGATCCCACACTGTTTCATAATGTTGAGATCTGTGCTCCTATTGCGTGTTTTTCTAGCTAGTTATTTTTTATTGCATTGGCAGTGCATTTGGGATCACTGTCATACTGAAAAATGAGGCAGTTGCCAATCAGATGCTTTCTAGATGTTAATGCTTGGTGGATCAAAGTCTGAAGTGCAGAGCCTCCGCTATGTTTTACAGATGGCTGGAGTCACTGACTGTTTCTGTATTGCTCTCTTGACCTCCTTCGTAGCATACTGACAACTTTAACCCACAAATTTCAAATTTGCCATCAGACCTGTTGCCACTGATTTTAAGTTTTTGTGTAATTTGGCATACCTCCACCCTTTCTCTCAGTTCCTTCCTGACAACCACCCTGCCACTCAGACCATCTGATGAGGCTTTGGCAAACAGTAGATGGATCAACTGAAGGGAAGCCCTGTTTGTGCTGTCACTTTTACACCATTATTATAAATAAAATGGCTGGCTGTGTGATACAGACCCCCCCCCCAAAAAAGGAAAAAAGTTCCAGTTTTTAATCTGTTACTTTGCATTATTTACAGATATTTGTGTTTGTGCTGTGTTAGCTGTCTGCCACCCTCTCTTCCAAATGTGGTATTTTCACCAAAAACACAACATAGCAGCTGCAAAAATGCATCAAAAACTACAAAATGTGGAGTCCAGAGTGGATGACTTTGTCTTGGCTACATCCATTTTCTCCATCTTTAGACACTCTGTTTAATTAACCTGTCACATGTGCTTTGCACTTCACTTGCATTTACTTTGCTGCCCAAAGGTAGCAGAAGAAGTCATAGATCTCGGTGGTCATCAGGAACAGAAATGGGCTGCAGGTGGCGTTGTATTACGCTGCTTACAATTCAACACAGATTGGAAGACGAAGAAGAAGTGTCATGGCGGTGTCCTACAACATAGTTACTGACAGGGAATGAGTTAGGGGAGTGTAGCCGCTTTATTCTTGCAGACTCAACGAGTAGCAAACCGAGAGGCGATATGTTTTGTGAAACGGCTCAGTGTTTAAAAACGGCGGCTCCGCTGCTCTCTCACACCGCCTTTGTGAGGGATTTGAGGCGGCTGTCGGCACATGGGGGCCGGCTGCCTGCAGGCCCGTAGACACCTCACTGTCAGCCGCTGTCTTACAGCCAAGGTCCCCCCTCCGCGGAAACCCAGGGAGAAGGTGGAAATCCCCGGACTGGAGATGGTCACATACGAAGAGAGGATGCACTATATCCCGGGGCTGGCTAAGCCTGCTTTCAAGGACTGGGAGAGGGACTACAAGGACCCTCGATATTACAAGTCTCCCCCTGCTCACGAAATGCCGCTGTATCAAGACAAACCGTGTTATATATTCAACCAGAGGACCAGCGCGCTGGAAGGTAACAAGCTGTATGACGCTAAAAGCACGTCACTGCTGTCAACAAACAGCCCAGTATGAATGAGGCTTATTGTACATCAGGTCTAAATGAGTTCAGGTGACGTTATTGATGGGCCTAGTCAGAAAATCCCACCAACTCGTACCACATGCTTATGTGTCTGCACCTTCTTTCACAGTCAAGATTTCAATAAAGGTTCACAATGTAAAAGTAAATGTCGGAATAACTTGACTTTAAAGAAGCTTAGAAAAACCTGAACGTCTGTGTTGTCGCTAAACAGAAACACATGATCATTCAGGTTTGGTTCATGAAAACTTTTTTTTATTTTTCAAAATCTTCTGTCACTTGTAATCCTCCCCTCTCAAACTCTCAGGTGTGCGTCAGGCTGCATGGTTGACCAAAACCAAGGTGATTGCAGGTCTCCCTCCACAGATCCTCTCCCTTGCAGAGAATCCCGAAAATCAGATACCAAATCAGGAAGAGCGCGTACAGAACGCCATTAAACATGCTCGCTTCTGGGACACGACAGAGGATCGACCACGTAAAGAGAAATACAGGTTGGGTGACAGCTACGCGTATGCATGTGTGTAATAGTCTGCTGGCTTACAGTCATGCCTCAGCCAAATGGCTGCTGGAGGCTGGTCGCAAAAGAGAGTTTGGCCTGTGACTGTGCATCCACAGAGACACAAGACTACATTTTATCAACTATGCATGCATCCTCTGGGTGGACTTCAAAGCAGCACAGCAGTAATGACTATTCATCCTGCAGACTGTGTCCTTGTCGATTTAGATTTAACAGCATGTGTTTTTGAAGGAAGCAGGTTTAAAGCACTTTCACATTGGTTTCACGTTTCAGATCTTAAGTCTTTTGTGTACAGTGTGTGAGTCAGAGACATTATTAGGACTTTGGTGGAGTAACATTTTGAGAGCTTACTTGACAAATCCAACGACTTTAGCAAATGATATAAAATCGCAATGGTGCCGTAAACCTCAGCCTAATGATTCTGTGACATGTTTCACAGTGATCAGCAGATAAAAGTTAAAAGGCGTGTAAACTGTTTGCCTTGTGAACTAAAATAACTCTCCCTTTGTTGCTTGTTCCTCAGCAACACTCTGCTCCTCAACCTGCTGCATCTGTGTGCGATGCTACGGTCCAGTCACCCGGCCATCGGAAGGAGGCTGCTCGAAGAGAACTACTCGTTGGCAGCCACATGGAAGAGAGGTATTGAACTTTCATGCTTGTTGTACTTGCTCATGTTTAGCAAGATAATTTTTACTATGAGTTATGACTACTTAAACATTTCTTCCACTTCCTGTTTGTGTATCAGGTGAGGACCTCTTCCAGATAAGAGGTCGGAACGGTTTACTGCACAACAGCATGGATCCTCTCCCAGAGGTTTCTGGTAAACAGGAGGTGGCTGATACAGCAGATCACATCCTGGAGACCTTCTATCCCGTCTCCCCCACCATTGACCTCCAGAAGGTACATGTGTACAAGGAGGAGGTAAACTGCACAGGTGAGAGCATGCCCGGTACTCATCCTTTGTTATGGAAGTGTTATTTTAATGGATCCAGGTTTCCCTGTAGTACAAGCAGTGTGGTTACGTCTGCTGTTCCTTCCTCAGTGACAGAAGTCTCTCATGTTGAATCAGGTTTCAGAGGTGACTACCCTTACCCTCATGCCCACACGCTTTACTTCCTGGAGTCGGCCGATCCTCGCTGTAAGCTCCACCCTGAGCCGTTCAGAACCAAGATGATCATGTTCACCTTTGGAAACGCTCTGGCCCGTGCACACAAGCTGTACGGGGTAAGACTACCAAAAAACACAACTATTTAACTCTGTTTAACTATATTGCATTTCTTAGTTATCCTTTTTTGTTGCACTGCATATGTGTTTCAGATTCAGCCCCAGCAAGTTTTGGACCATCCTGTAACAGTGCAGGCAATCGGGACCAACGGTAGAATTTTCCAGTTTATGGTTTTCCAGCTGAATACCACCGACTTCTCAGGAGATGACGGAATTAAAAACCAGGTGAGCTCTGTGTGAGAGAATTGGTGTGAATAATTTCTTTGAACGTTTTTTTCCGGGGTGGAACGATTGTACAGCTTTACAATTACGGCATTGTGGAGTCTATCCCAGCTGCCATAGGGTGAAGGTCAGGGTACACCCAGACACAATTATTCACACTCACATCCACTATGGGCCTATTAACCTAACCCCACTAACTGCATGTCTTGTGTGGGAGACTGTGTGAGGAAACCACACAAACTCCACACAGAAAGACCAAGGTGGATTCAAACCCAGCTGGAGGAATAAAGATGAGGCTTTCAATCCAATCCATTTAAATGAACTCTACCAATTCTGCAAAGGAGAGTGGTTAAATATCCAGCCAGAATTATGCCAGGAGCTTGCAGCTGGCTAACAAAAGCATATGGTCGAGGTGCAACAAGAGACATTTAACCAAATATTTTCTCTAATCCCGTGTGGATCGGAGAACGCCCAACATGACTGTTTTTGTCTATAAAGATGTGTGCTGTATGATCGTTCCACCCTGGAAAAAGAACAGTTCACTTAAACTACCATCACATTCATGAAAGTGTGTAAAAATCTGACCTCAGCTGTAAATGCAGTCCAGTCAACTCAAGAAATTCACCACTGATTTGCAGATGTAGCACATAGAATTTGTTCACTATGATTTATTTCATATTAGTTTCTTACTGTTGTGCTAAGTATCTGTTTCAAAGCCTACCAGCATGGCACCAAAGCAGAACTGGTTCCTCACCAGTAACAGCTATCTACAAGCCAAGCTTCCTCTGGCAGTGCAGTTGTAGAGTCAGGACTGGAACAAACTTTTATGGTATATTTTAGTCCATGAATGTGACTCCAGACTGCTTTGAAGATATTGGATCATATTTTTTCACCTGAATACTGGTTTGTATTTTAATTTAGGCTTAAATACTTTTTTAACCCAGTCGTTTGCCTAACATATCCTTAAGAAAAAAACTTAAGAACGTGTCAACAACAGGTTTTCTGTCTCCTTTGGTTAATTAATGAAACCTTAAAATCCAACACCGGCTTTATTTCCCCCCGTTTTGTTCACCTGCAGTTGTGGCTGGATGAAGATGTTGAGCTGTATGATTTTGCAAAAGTCCGACCGCTCATCAAAAAGAAGCAAGTGAAGGTACAGAGTTGATTTGGTTACCATTATTTTGTGGTGTTTGTGTTGTTTGTGTATGAGATTGCATTTGCACAGTATTGGTTGTATGTGGTAGAATGTTTGAGAACGCGTCCCAGTCTCTAAAATAAATGTCACATCTAATAGTAAAGCAGAAATGGATTTACAATGTAATAAATGTAATTATCATATGTATCAAAATACATGAACTCCATTAGGATCTGAAAATCGGATGGTGGCTAAAGAGATATGCCAAGCTACCGTTTTGTTTTGTTTTTTTCCCTGTGATTTCATTTGTGTAGCTATCACTATGAATTTAGTTGTGTAGTTGTATTTGTTACCTTATGTGTGTTGGTAGAAGTCTTTCAGTAACTTTAGCTGTGTAGCTAGCAGCCTGTCTGTCAGTGTGTGCAGGAAGAGTGCTGACAGGTCCTAGTAGAGAGGAGCAGACCTCAGTACAGTAACTGCAGTCTGCATGGACTTTTTGATGCATTGTTAAGCTGCCACAAATTCAATGAACTCTACTGTGAGCAAAAGCTAGCTTTTTCACACAAGTATTGCATGTGTGTGTTTATTGTTGACTGTGATAGGAGGGGAATGAGTCACAATTAAAATGTAATGATTCTGATTGGTTGCTTTGTGTCTCCTGCAGATACCAGCTGGTCTGGCAGGATACAAGCCTGAAACATTCAGCAAGTTCTTGGCACTGTACCTGCACGGAGCTGTATAGGACTCCTGCACACCTCATAGATCTGTTGTGTGTTTGTGTGAATGGACACACAGTTAGCAGTGAGTTGCTTGTAAAGCAGCATCTTATCAAAACAACTCATTTTCCTTCAGCGTGTTGTGTTTCATGGGCAGTTCAAAGTGAGTAGAATGAACCCTGTCATTCTCACACACAGACTCCATCTCCAGCTTATTAATTTCTGAATATATGGCTTCTTGCTCTCCACATTTTATCTGAATAAAAGCTGCTTCTCTTAACAATTTTTTCTCATTAATTTTATTAAGTTGTTCATATGTAAATTCTCATAGTTAAACTCTAACACCATTAGTACTTTTCATGTGAGCACACAGCAGTGACAGGTTTTCTCTGCCTAGACATATTTTTCACATCAAAAAACAAATTAGTGCTGTCGTGCTGAGATACACTATATTGCAAAAAGGACTCACTGCACTCATCCAGATCATTAGGGATGGCCCCTTCCTGCTCCAACATGACTGCACACCAGTGCACAAAGCGGGTCCATAAAGACATGGATGAGGGAGTTTATGTGGAAGAACTTGACTGGCCTGCACAGAGTCCTGACCTCAACCTGATAGAAGACCTTTGGGATGAATTGGAGTGGAGACTGTGAGCCAGGTTTTCTCATCCAGCATCAGTGTCTGACCTCACACATGGAAGAATGGTCAAAAATTCCCATAAACATTCCTAAACTTGTGGAATGACTTGCCAGAAGAGTTGAAGCTGTTATAGCTGCAAAGGGTGGGCGGACATCATATTAAACCCTCTGGATTAAGAATGATATGTCATTCAAGTTCATATGCGTGTGAAGACAGACGAGTGAATACTTGATAGAATGAGCACATCCTGACAGAAGCTCACAAGTAACAGGAGTAGAGCAGTTTGAGGAGACTTGCAGCCCACAGTGGGAGCTGCAAACAGGTAAATCAATGGGTTATCACGGTATGTTGCTTTTACATCTCCGAGGCTCATGTTAGATTATAGATTTGTCTGTAATTTTGACAAAATAACTGAAGATACAAATGCTCACCACAGACATAAGTGCGACACGGAACTCCAAGAGTGCTACAGCAAAGATGTGATTTTACCACGACTTACAGAGGAAACGGGTCATTAAGATTTTTCTGATGATTCTACACATGCTGTTTTTATGTCCAGTCGTCAATTAGATAATCCTACAGTCAATAACTCGGTATAATACATCAATATAAAGGCTCAAATGAGTTTTTTAAGGTGGCTGCTGAGTGACAGGACCTATTTCTAATTCTACTTCTTTAATCATAAATCATGAAATCCTTGCTTGTGTATTTTCTATAGTAACCCTAGCTTTCATGCTTTTAAACTTCATTTCTGGTGTATTTCGGCATTTAATTTTTTTCAATTTTTTTTTTTTTTACTTTTCCACTTTTCCCAAAAAGTCCTCTTCCAAAATACTTCTATAGACGGGAAACCACAGTTTGCTTTCAAATGCAATTATTTCCCCCTCAAGGTCTCAAACAGGAGCTAAATGTTGCACATCTATCGCACTTGAATTGCAAACACATCACACACAAACAGGTACACCAGACTACATTTGGGGGCTTTTATTTTGAAAGGCACTAGCCATATACGTGTTGAACGCGTCTCACACCCCTCTGCTGTGCTTGACGCTGAGAGTGGCCGCTGTCAGGTTTGTGTTTCTTAATGTAAACTAACATGTTCAAGTTGGCTGTCGCGTTGTTTCGGTGTGAGTTTATGCAGCTAATTTAACCGGGTAACCAAGCTGGCTATCAAAGTGCGGTGTACGGGGACTGGGAAGACACGCACATCTTCTGAGCGAAGCGGTGTTGTCCATTTCTGAAGTTCGGTCAGCACAAACTAGTTTTTAGACTACTAGGCGAAGCCGTGAGTCTTTGTTGGTGTGTTTTTATACGCAGCCACTGACACTTAAACATGTAGACTGCAGGTATGCAGTCTGCTCCTGAGAGCAAACATCTGAGAGAGCAGACTGTGTGTTTGGCAGAGAGCCATCAGTCAACGCTATAACACACCCGTACAGTGAGTCTTTGTGAGTTGTGGTTGTTTGTGAGAAGCTTAATGTGGCAAAGCTTTCCAGTCCCAAAGAAAATGAGTTACTGTCCAGGAAGCTGATGCAGTAACTGTGTCGCAATCATTAACAGTGTCATAAACGTAACTCACGATTTATAGTGTGAAGATTCACCGTGTACCGCAGCTTAGACTCGGCAAACGCTGCTTTTTGTTGCGTTTATAGCGCGTGACCAGCTTGTGTAACTGCACAGCTGTGTCACAGCCCAAATATAAGAGCAGCGGTCCATCCACCCAGCAGTGGAAACAGCCTGGTTGTCATTATTAAACATGAGCTTAAGAGCGAGGTAATTAACAAGAATGTTTAGACTGTAGTTAAAAGATGGACATAGCCATCGTGACATCACACTTTGGTCCCACTCTGAAGCCTGGAGCTGAGCATATTCACCTTCCCCATCTTGGTGTTGAGAAACCAGATGTGACAAGTGAGTTGGATCTGACTGTTAAAGCACCCATTAGCCAATGAGTATGCCTCAGACAATCCTCCTATCTAAGATTTATGAAATGTCTTTTATTTTTTATTCAGTGTTACACAAAAAACCCAGCTTTTATACTGTCTATTGGCTGTGGAGGGCCTGAAATTAGTTTGGAATCGTACTTCAGTGGTATTTTCAGCCAGTCTTCAAGGGGATTGGTTTGGTATTTATTTGGTATTTAGTAGAATTTTCCAGTTTTTTTTCCCATGACCACCCCTCGCTGCTCTCCTCTGGAATCACCCCTGCTTCCTTGTTTTTGCATTTAGTCCTTAACCCAAGCTACTTCCCCATACTGTTCTTGCCAGAACTCCTTTTCAGTAAAGATGCAAGAGATCAGTTTTAATAAGTAAGAGCAAGTCTGGATCTGCACGTTTCACATGCTCCTTTTCACCAGTCAGACGAATAACAGTCCTGTGTGCTGCTCACGGCCTATTGCAGCGTAACACCAATTTTATTGCATCTTAAGAAAATACTCTGAAATCATATAGCCACCAACAAAGCAACGGAAACACCTATCACAGCCACCACCAGTTGTATCTAGATTTTAGTCCTGGTGATTTATAGATCTATAGTTATGTGAAAAAAAAATTTTTGCAGGACTCTATGCAGTATAATTCAGTATTTTATAGAACTATTGCGAAATTGTCTGTGTAGACGCAACACTGGTTCATCCCTCAATTTGGGAGCCTTTTTTTGTGCTTGAATGATTCATTGGTCAGGGTTAAGCAACCTAAACAAAAAAGCCTTCCTCTGAAAATGGCCTGTTGCTCAAGACCAGTGTAAAATTTTGCCTTCTGGGCCTTCGTAGACAAAATGTAAAGAAATGCGGGCTCCAGACTTCTGCACAGTACTGTACCTCAAGTATCTTTCCTTTAATCTCTTTCCACAGCTTTCAAAATGAGTTTCAAAGTTTCAGGTGATCTGGAGGAGGAGGAGGAGGAGGAGGAAGGAGAGAACTGCAGTCTGACAGAAGTGAAGATGAGTCAGATAGTGATGCCCTGTCACAGCAACCATCGGCAGGAGCTCAGCGTGGGACAGCTGCTCAAATGGATAGATTGCACCGCCTGCCTTGCTGGTGAGTTCTGTGGTTTCTCAGGAGTGTGTGCTGAAATGTTGTAATTTCAGTTGTGAGCATGTAGTGCGTGTTGTAATGACTTCTCTGTTTCATGTGGGCAGCCGAGAGGCATGCTGGAAGTCTCTGCGTCACCGCCTCGATGGATGACATCCACTTTGAGCATACCATCGGGTAAGAGAGGGTGTGTGCGTGAGTGTGTGCAGGAGGGTTGGTCTAAATGTAGTAACTCCTCCTTTGCATGTCTCTTTCTCAGCGTGGGTCAGGTGGTGAACATCAGGGCAAAGGTCAACAGAGCCTTTAACACCAGCATGGAGGTCAGTGAAGTTCACACAGCTGCTCTTTTAGTAGATAAGTTTCCACTTACAGTCACCTCAGGGTGCTTTATGTTATAAGGTAAAGACCACACAATGAGAGCATGATATGATATAAATCGTAAAGACTAAATTAATACTGGCAGCTAACACAACACTGATTCAAAACCATTCATTCAGCTTCTTCTGCTTTTACCGTAGTAGAACAATGTGTACAGTATGTACCTTAACATATGAATACACAGCACTGTAGATTATTATCCCTTCCATCTTCCACCTCAGGTAGGCATACAGGTGAGCTGTGAGGACCTGTTCTCTGATCGTCACTGGAGGGTTTGTCATGCCTACGCCACCTTTGTTACTCAGCGCACAAGCACAGGACAAAAGGTATGGTGTGTGTTAAGCAGCATAGGATGATGATTAAGACACTCTGGGGAGTGTGTGGAAGTTTGCCATATTAGTGATAACTAAATGGAAATCACTATTTAAAAGACAAACGCAAGCACGTCTTTAGTGCTGTCATGGTCTGGTCTGTGCAGCAAAGTGTGAGTGTGGCTTGTGTTTCCTGACACCTCACCTCACAGGTGACCTTGAAGCCTGTTGTTCCCGGCACTGAGAAGGAGCAGGTTGAATACAGCGTGGCAGCTGAAAGGCGGAGGGTCCGTATGCTGCACGATGACATCATCAAAGATTTGCTTTCCAATGGGTCCGTCCAGCAGGGTAGGTTTGATGCACCCTGTCACATCCCGGCACGGAGCATACCACTCTAGTATTTTCAATGCTACAGCTGGTTCTAGTGAGACGACCCTCAAAGCTCTGATGCAAACCAGACATTTTGTTCTGTAAGCAGGCCTGAAGTATGACAGAAACTGCTCAGTTCAGAAAAGAGCCTCAAGGGTTATTCACAGAAGGCTTTTAAGGGGTAACAAGTTAAAGTAGAGGGCTGCACCTGAACACGAAGTTCTGCGTTTAAACACAGAGACGCAGTGATGAGAAATCTGAGGCAGACGGCTTGAATTGTTTAGTTTGATGTGATTTGCTCAAAACAGGAAACAAGTGAGCTCATACTTAACTCATACTTGTACTTGCTAGCTAGTTGTATCATTGTTATGCTCCTAAATAAAGCCATACACTAGCAGGGGGCCACAGGCTAGTGTAATCCTAGTGCCGAATTAACGACGGCCTCCGGTGCTGTTGGCCAACAGGGTGCCGGTGGAAACTATGCTACTGTTGGGCAAAGACAAAGGAAGAGGAAAAGGGGAAGGTGAGTTAGAAGGTAGTGAGAGAAAAGAAAAGGCAGGATTGTGGAGGTGAGAGTAGGGACTTTGATTGGTAAAGGGAGATATATATATATATATATATATATATATATATACACACACCTGAAGTACAGGTAATCTTGAAGAGTATGAGAATAAGGTTGTAGAGGTGAAGAGTGTCAGACAGGATCATGAGTTTGTAGCTGGAAATCAAAAGGATGATGTTGAATGTTGAACGTTGTCAGTGCCCCACAGGTTGGATGTCAGTTAGAAGAGAAAGAGGAATTCTGGAGTAAGTTGGATGAAATGGTAGAGAGTGTTCCCTTCCCAGTGGGGAAAGATTGGTAATTGGAGCAGACTTTAATGAACATGCGCGTGAAGGGAACAGAAGCGATGAGGGGTGCTGCTTAGGTATGGTATTAAGGAGAAAATTGCATGAGGACAGATGGTGGAGGTGGATGTTGCAAAAAAGGATGAAAATGGCTGCGGTGAGCACATATTTCAAGAAGGGAAGGATCCTCTGAAAGAGAACAAGGAGACTTGATGGTGAAACGAGGAAGTACAGGTAAGTATTCAAAGTGAGGGTATGGCTTCATGCAGAGAAAGGGCACTACAGATGTGTTGTTTGCTCTGAGAGTGTTGATGGAGAAGAAAAGAAGGTCAGAAGGAACTTCACTGTGTCTTTGTGGACTGCATATGAAAGGGTGCCAAGAGTGGAGCTGTGGTACTGAATGAGGAAGTCGGGAGTGGCAGAGAAGTATGTGAGGGTGGGGGAGGACATGTACGAGGACAGAGAGAGACAGTGGTGAGGTGTGTGGTAGGAGTGTCGGATGGGTTAAAAGTGGGGGTGGGACTACATCAGGGATCAGCTCTGAGCCCCTTCTTGTTTGCTGTGGTGATGGACAGACTGACAGATGAGGTCAGGCAGGAGTCTCTTTGGACTATGATGTTTACAGATGATGCTGTGATCTATAGGGAGCAGGTGGAAAAGAGTCTGAGGTGGTGGAGGTATGCTCTGGAGAGAAGAGGAATGAGAGTCGGTAGAAGCAAAACAGAAAAAGTGGAAGAGTGAACACAGTGAAGGTGGATGAGTTTAACTACCTGGGGTCAGCCATTCAAAGCAGCAGACAAGTGAGAAGAGAGTGGAGGCAGGGTGGAGTGGGTGAAGACGAGTGTCAGGGGGGGGATTTATGCCAGAAGGAAGAGTGAAAGGGAAGGTTTATAGGATGGTAGTCAGAGCTGCTATGATGTCTGTTTGGAGATGGTGGCACTGACAAAGACAGGAGGCGGAGCTGAAGATGTTCTGGTTTTCACTGGGAGTTACCAGAATGGACGAGATTAGAAATGAGTGTATCAGAGGGACAGCTCAGGTTGAGCTGTTTGTAGACAAAGTTAGAGAGGCGAGGCTGAGAAGGTTTGGACATGTGCAGAGGAGAGGTAGTGGATATATTGGAGCTGCCAGGCAGGAGAAAACGAAGGAGACCTCAGAGGAAGTTCATGGGTGTAGTGAAGGAGGACACGCAGAGCGCTAATGTGACAGAAGAGGATGCTGGTGGGACAGGGTGAGATGGAAACAGGGAGCAGATTATGTGTTCCATTTTTTGCTGGAATCACTAATTGAGACAATAGTTTAACACTAATTTACTGACTACATATCTTAACACTGTATAATTTCAAACCTCAAATTAGTAGTTTCCTTACATAAAAGCCTGACTGAATGTTTTTATATCAGCTGAGAGCACACCAGAATGCAATGCAGTGGCAGCCGAGAGGACCAGGGTGGAGAGTGTGGAGCTGGTTCTACCTCCACATGCAAACCATCAGGTGAGTTATTGAAGTACATTTCTATCTGCCACTTTATCTCTTTGTCTTCTTGAGCCAGGATGGGCTTAGCAGTTATTCACTGATTAGATAGTGCTCTTTCTGGTACTGTTATACTTTGAATATTTGAAGTGGATTCCATTTTTTGTCCTACTATTACTAGCAAAACTTCTGTGAGCAACCTGGTGTGAGTCTAAACATCTGGGCCCTCATTTCTTACTCTTGTGTACAAACCTTTGGCTTTTATTTAACAGAAATGTCGGGAAATGGAATAGAGCAGAATGGCATGAAGTAATAGTCAGCCCAGTTGGGAGTCAAACCAGGGAATTAACTACTGAATTAATTTAGCCCATATGATGTCACTTAGCTATTGTGTTCCACAGTAAATTTTGATTTTGTAAAGATTTGTGGCGCATATTTATTTCACCTCATAACAAAATAAATATTTTTCTTTAACACCCTGCAAATGGATGGATGGATGGATGGATGGATGGATGGATGGTTAAATATTCAAGACCAAGGTCGTATTATGTGGTTGTGCATATAATGAGATGCTATTTATCTAAGAAACACCAGCTCTTCCACTGGAAGAGTAGAATGTTTTCCATAGATTTGTTTCAGTCCTTTTTTGGGGAAAATATTGTCTAAAGGTTTCCAAAAGCCAGTTAAATCTAATGAAACAGTCACTAAATAAGAAACAGTATGGTGCAGTGAAGTGTGATGATCACACTTTATAAATGAGGTCCCAGCTGTTGGATGAATTTGCTGCTGATGTTCAGTATATCATTGTGTCATCATGGTGTTGAGCTTCACTGTCTGTGTTCAAATACCAGGTGAATACGTTTGGAGGACAGATCATGGCCTGGATGGTGAATGTAGCTACAATTGCTGCCAGGTATAGACACACACACACTTCTTTTCTTGTTGGAGTTACAGCCCACTTAACAATGGAACGTTTCACTGTGACCTTTGACCACCATGTTCTAATCAGTTTATTCTTTAGTCCAGGTTAGTCCAGCTTGTGCCAAATTATAGGAATTCTCCAGATGCCTTCAAGCTATATATTAGGTTCAAGACTGAGATTAATGTATGAGTAACCTAAAGATAAAGCAGCTACAGAGTGAGACAGCCCACATAGTTGGCAGTACGGTAAACACAGGGAAACACAAACTAAATGTATCTGTACATTTCTGTCTTTGTACTCGTGTGCAGTCGTCTGTGTCAGGCTCATCCCACTCTTCGGGCCATTGATATGTTCACCTTCAGGGGACCTTCTCAAGTCGGAGACAGGGTGCTGCTGAAGGCTATAGTGAACAATGCTTTCAGAAACAGGTATTCATGCATCCAAGAACACTCATAAAGACGAGATTAGATAAGATGTAAAAAAAAAAAAAAGACGTAAGAATCACTGGTTTGCAAATTGATGTGGTATGCTTCTTTCAGCATGGAGGTGGGGGTGCGCGCAGAGGCCTACCAGGAGGAGGGGCTTAACCGACACATAAACTCGGCCTTCATGACCTTCGAGGTGCTCGATGATAGGGGGAAGCCACGCACGTTACCCCGGATACGGCCTGAACCTCTGGTGAGAAGACCGTAGCCCCGTGGGAACAATAACAGCTGTTCAGGTGGAAAGTTGCTACGAGCTTGGTTAGCATGGTTAGCATGCTGCAGCCATAAACTGTCCAGGTGTGCCACACTTATCAATTAATTAATGCTAATCAACAGACCAATAACTTACTGGAATTTCACTCTTCCAAAAAGGCACCGACACCACAAACATGGAAACACGGTCCATTTCAGTAGCTTGAATTAGAGGTGAGCTGGAAGAGGCAGCTATGGCACGCCTTTCAATCTAAGCGGCCAAGCGCCTGACTCTGAGTTGGATGGATTTAATGAGCCATTGTGTAGCTGAACTCATTGAAAGTGGAGACACGGCTTTACCTGCCTCTCGGATCCAGCCCCGTGTTTCCAGATGGCAGCAGGGAATCTTAGAGCTCCTAAGTGACCTTACTTTCTATAAAAATTCATAAAGCTGTTTAAAAACAAACACATGCTTGATTAACTATTAATATCTGTTTTATTTGTTTTGGAAGTGGGGAGCTATGAGGGCTCGGCTGAACAAAGATCAGAGCTGTAAACTTAACACGTGTGAGTTGGTGGCCTTTGTGTTGATTGAAGCAGCCGTTATCACGCTGACCTACTCTGACAAACATCAGCTACAGGGTGAAAGGTGTGCCGCTTACTCCTTGGGTTACTATAGTGTGAGATCATCATTATCACCATAAACAGGCAACCAAAACTGATTAAAGGTGCACTCCACCAATTTATACCTTGAGATCAGCGTACTAGTCAAGAAGAGTAGAAAATGGTTGTCTTGTAGATAAATAATCTCGCTGATGTCATCTGCTGTTTCAGCTTGTCCCTGTGTTACAGACTGCTGGAGTTTGAAAGATTTGAGTACTTGCAAGGCAGCAAAGACATAAAACAGAAAATAACTATATATGAATGAAGCTTTTTAACCCATACCCTCTTATTTCCAGGAAGGAGAGAGGAGGTTTCAAGAGGCGATAGCCAGGAAAAAGATCAGACTGGACAGGTATATCATCTACTCTTGTAAACAGCACTCAATGTAGCGTCTTAGCATTTCGATCAGCTTCTGTGGATCAGAGGTTGTGGTTGCTTAAAATCCAAGAAAGCTCTTTATAATGCTGAGAGTCACAGCAGCTCTCCTGCTGAGACATCAGCCTACAGCGCCACTGTTTTAATGCAACATCCTTACAATTGCTTCTTTTGTGTTTCAGGAAGTACATCATTTCCCACAAGCAGGGGGAGGTCCCTCTCTCTGTACCCTGGGATCCCACGAACCAGGTGAGGAGAAGCGTCAGGACTCATCAGGTCACAGTATCGCATTGTTTACTGCTCATTTTGGTCCACATGGACCCGTGTGGAGAGAAATCAGACTTTTATCTATTTAAAAGTGATGGAGAATAATTATTTAGTGCAGTTTAAAATGTTATGGGGGTTTTGTGGAATATTGTGTTTGTGCTCATTTTCTCTGAACAGGGAGACAAATTGCTTGTGTGCTTCTAGGTGTATCTGAGCTACAACAATGTCTCAGCTCTGAAGATGCTGGCAGCTAGAAACAACTGGTGCCTCAACTCTGAGAAAGACAAGGTGCCTGCTGTCCTCTACGCAGTTTTGTTTCTTTCTGTGAGGTTTTCCCCTCCTCTTCTACACGAGGAGCCGAGTATTTCATCTAAAGTTTTGTTCCCAGGTTTGTCTTTACACCCTGGAGCAGAAGTCCATGCTGAGTTTCAAGATTGAATGTGAGGTGGACGTTCCTGCTCACAGAGCCTTTGATTTACTCGCTGAGCTGAGCGACAGACCGAGCTGGGACTCGTATTATAAGTAATACTCACACTCAAACACGCTTTGTGACAAATCTGTTAACGCGTGACCCGAGGCCTTTATTATGAAGCAAGTTCAGCATACCCAGGATATCTTGACTTACCCTGACAGCAGTCAGGCTAAGTGGTCACATGGTGTGGTTATCAAAGCTGGATTCACTGGCAGCATATAGCCAATCAAAAACATGGACAGGTTTACTGGAGCATATTTTTAAAAAATGAGCATATGCCCATAATATAGTATTGTTTGGCCTATTCATGCTGTTAGCAAACAGATACATGCAATCATATTGAGAAAAGAAAAAAAAATCAGGTTGGTGGATTTTGTTTGTATTATAAATGAGGGTCATTTCAGCCCGTTGGTAGGCATGCATAATTTAACTTTTGTGGATATAAATGAGATGTTTTTGGGGGTAATTTCTGTGTCAAAGCCCAGAACTGAAGCTCATGGAAACATTAGAGGCTTTGAACTGGGCTTTATATCCAGGAAAACACTCAGTTGGTGGAGAGTTATGCAAATCTCCTATAACAAACTAGCTCTGCCGATGAGGCAATGCTAGAGTCTGACTCTGCCCATGTGCTTTATCTAGGTCAGAGTGTAATATGTGACCAGTCCTGTTTAGGGCCAGGGGAACAACCTGCTGAAACCATCACTCCAAACTTTAGGAGCACCCAGAGGTGTCCTTTAAAAAAGCACTTTAAGAGTTTTATCCGCAGTCCGTTTTCAGCTTACTGCTCCTTTCTGTTTTTACTACTTTTATTCAAATAATGGATTGAAAAACAAGAGGTTGTGCTGAGTGGTTAAAGTTCATGATGTCATGATGTTTACGTTATTCTGAGACCCAGTGATCATGTTTGTTGATGAGTCTGGACTCTGGTTTCTGGCAGGCAGCTGTCAGAGTAACCAAACTGAGACAGGTCACACTTCTTGATGGACAGCTCACTGACATGAATCTGCACAGTGTGTTTACAGTTCAGGTGATGAAAGTGGTTTAAAAGTGAACCAGACATGATTATAATCAGTACCTGGCCTGAGATACCAGGTGCCAGCACACAGCCAAGACAGACTGAGATTGACCATCCATCCATCCTCTATAAAAAAAAATACAAAAACAAGCAGCCCCTGCCGAGGTCTCTTCCCAGTTGAGCATGCCCGGAAAACCTCCAAAGGGAGTGTGCCCAGGAAGCATCCTTACCAGATGCCTGAACCACTGCTCTTTTTGACACAAAGGAGCAGCAGCTCTTTTCTAAGATCACTCCAGATGTCTTGAGTTCCTCGTCCTCATTCGCTAAAGCTGAGCCCAGCTACCCTACAGAGGAGACTCATTCCAGCTGCTTGTATTCTCAACCTTGCTCTTTTGGCCCCAGATCCAAGCAGGTGGTGGAAAGACCATTTTTGAGGAGCACTTGAACTCAACCAAAATGTTCTCTGTGTAGGAGGTAGAGCCTGAAGACTCAGGGGAAGCCTCTTCAATTACATGCTAAAGACTCCGGACATTATGGGGCTGTCATGGTTGACACGCCTCTTTAATGAAGCACCGACGTCTTGGACAGTGCCAGTGGACTGGCAAACTGGTGTGGTGAAGGCTTATTGGGGTATCAGCTTCTCAACTACCATGAGAAGTTTATTCCAGAGTGCTTAAAAGGAGGGTTTGACAGATTTTCAAAACTTAGATTCAGCAGGAGCAGCGACTGGGAACTAGCTAACAGGCAGCTGGGAGCGGCAGTGGCTGTGTCTGTAGTTCTGCTGGCTTCATCAGTGTGACCTGCAGCATGCATTCAAACGATGTTCAGCCAGCTAGGAGGAGAACCTGAGCCCGTGGTTCTCTGCTGAAAAACAGTGGAATGCTCTCTCTGTGTTTGGGGAGAGAGGCTGCCCCACAACTGAGGGAGTTTAAATAACTTGGGATCTTATATACAGTTGATGGGAAGGAGGAGTGTGAGTTGGATTGAGGGTTGGTGCAGCGTCTGCATTAATGCGGGCGTTGGTGTTGTGGTG